>JAPFSE010000012.1:0-189497 GCA_030777785.1 Beauveria caledonica | reverse complement strand
TATAATCTCTTTAGGCTTTATACCTAAATTGTATATTATTATAATCCTCATCCTCTTATAAGGTAAATAGTGTTTTTTTCTCTTAATAGGAGGCATAATTAAAGCCACAATCGCGGTTATAAGATAGTGTGTTAATGTTATATTAGGGTGGCGGGGTGGGGTTACGCGCCAATTTACGAAACCGTACGGAATTTATGTCTCCCCACTATAGGTAGGCAGGTACGAAGTGACTCCAATTAAATAGCCCACCTGTCTTACAATGTCGTTCGTCGTTCCTCACATTCGCGCTAGCTTGCTCCCTTGATCAATCAAACTCAGAATTGCCTCCAGCAACGCACTCTCTACGCCTGTACCAAGGTGCCTTTTTGTCCTTGAACTCATAGCGGATGCACATCAACTACAGCTGTGCGATCAAATATCATAACTCTGTTATTCGGCGCTCGCTTTCCCGCAGCTTTCAGTCCTGTACGATCAAGCAAGTGACGGCCCTCTTGGCACCCTCGAAGAACCGGACGCACGCACGAACGAACAAGCAGCCACGCTGCCGCATTGCCTTCGCCGCGAGATCATTTGCACATATTATCTAGCTTCCATATCAAAAGGATTTGCCCTACCATATCGTATTTCTGTGACCGTCCTATCTCGGCCGTCACCTCAAAAAGTCGACAGTCTTGCAGCTTTTCTTCCCATCGCCGAACAACGCCGGTCTCCTTGCCCTTCGCCCAACAAACAGCCCTTCCTTTGGAGTACAGCGCGGGACTTCTCTGAATTATTCAACTCATTTCGGCACCATCGAAGAGGATCATAGCATTTCTAGTCACGGATACTCTACATAACGGAGGCCATCGGAGGGTATCCATGCGCTTGCTGGGCCAGGCCCATGCAGCTGCACACACTTGTTGCATATAGCCTGACTGGATCGCGAGCATGGAGCAATCATTCCCAATCACACCAGAGGACTTGTACAATCTTCAAATGGAGGTTAAACAAGTTCAGTATGCCCAGTCAAGTCACGCCGAGAGGATTTCGAGACTGGAGAAGCGTCAAACGGATGATTTAGCGCTCAAGTCTGTTTGGAATTCGCCATTTCCGGGAGTTCTTGCAGGCACTCCTCAGCAAGGTAGGTTTCAACTTGTAAACATCTTTCATAAGCTACAAGAGCTTTGAGCACCAGCGTTGACCCTTTGCAGGACCTGTTCAAATTCCTCACAATGACGTGTTCGACGACTCTGATGAGCAGGGCGAGCAACTTCTAGGATCATTACACCTAGGACCCGCAGAAGAGGAACCTGTCCGTCGTGGCGCTGCATCAAGAGCCAATAGTGTCCGATTCGACGAGAGTGCATTGCACGGTTCTGGTTGGAGCGGTGCGCAGAGCAACCGCCACTCAGGAGACTTTGGCTCGCGCCCGGCAAGCGGCATTTTCATGGAAAGGACCTCGTCACACAAATCTGATGGGCGTCACAGCTCGGCAGGACATTCAATTCACTCGCATCATTCTGTCGCGTCTGGCCGCGCAAGCAGCGTAGGTCGAGACACCGCAGACGACGATGACACCTCTTCATTCGGCATTCCAGAGCCTCCAATTTCTCTTTTTGTGCTAGGCTCTGTTCCGTCCATAATTAGATGCTGGCTGACGACAAACTTTGCCCACCGAACACTGCTCTATGCAGATGTTTGCAGCGGATCCCAAAGATCGACAATTTCGTTCTCATTGCTTGAGGAACTCAATCTTGTCGAAGAGGTCGAAAAGGATGTCGACGGAATCTGTCGCGCTCGCCTCCAAGTCTACTTTGCAGAGGCTGTTGTGACGAGGCGTGGTCGCAGCTCAGAGGGATCCGAAGGGCTGGTACCATCCATGTCCGTTGCCTTTGAGGTCGTTGGGCCAAGCCAGTCAAATCCAATAGGAGAACGAAAGCCTATTCGCGTTTTCATCGGAAGTGATGCCCTAAGAGCGCATTGTGCAGACATATTGTTTTCAAAAAATACCATGGTACTATATGGAAACGATCGCGATAGGCTTCGTGTCCCATTCGTACGACCTGAAGATGACGAGGTGTTTCGACATATTAACACCGCCAACGCGCCACCCGAAAAACAAAAGTTGAATGCTACCGCAGCGCCCTTTGTTCTTGCGGAAAAGGCTGATAAAAACGGCCAAGAACCGCGTCCTCGTCCACAACGGACGCTCGGCGATGACGCTGATGTTCCGGAGCCAACATCACCGACCACTGTTCACACAAGGGGAAGGAGACGTGGCAGTACAAGATCTCGTCGCAGTACAAACGAAGCTAAACAGCCGCGTGACTCGAGCCATGGAGGTGCTTTGTCCGGTAAGGAAGATGCCACCGGCTCTGAGTCCTCTAGACGAGAATCCTCTGCCGGCATCTGGGGTTCGTGGCGACATGGACCGGGTGGCGGCAATGATAAAGACGCTGCCTCGATTAGTGGATACCAGCCAGCGCCAGCGAGAGGCTCTCGTGGCATGAAGACTCTGAAATCAGGAAAGTCTAATTCATCTGCCAAAACAGGCGCCGCCTACGAAGCACCCCTTCCTTCGCGATCTGACGGACGACGAAAGAGCCAGGTCAGCGTGGGCGGTGAAAGCGTCAATGGGAGTAACAAGAAAGACACCAAGCGATCTGTTAGCGCGACTAGCGATGCCCGATCTCATGCGTCGGCGCGCGATAAGAGCGCTGCACCGCCTGGTTCTCGTGGGGTTAACCCAGTCGGTGTGGCGTCTGCTTTTTCTTGGATGACGCCTGGTGGTAAGCCCAAAGGTTAGACAAGGGACTGAACCGGTGCTGGCAAGTTAACCACATGACATGGAGATGATGTGATGTAGAGTCTGGCTTGTCGACATGCATTGTAGAAATGAGTCAGAACAGAAGTTGCTCAATGATTCACACAGACATGTCCGGCGCGGAGCCCTTGCTTGTTTTGCAGCGGATACTAGTATATTGTAGCTCATGCCTTAGGCATACCAATAAAAAAAGGAAGAAACATATCTTGCTGCAAATCGTCCAAGCTAAATTTTAGGCATCGGCGGCAAGTGCTCGAGGACCTTTTTCGTGTTTTCACCCGCACGCACCCTTGACAATGGTGATGAGGGGCTTGAACGCTGGGTGACCGGCGTCACCGAGACACTCGTACATCCAGCTTTCGCTCGACGTGACGATAACGCCGCGTTCGGCACGCAGCCTGTCGAGCGCGACAACGACCTCTTGCCTGTTGCAGCTACTGACGCCGTCGGCAATCACGTACACGGCGTGTCCCGCGTCGCGCAGGTCCAGCGCCGTCTGCGTGATGCAAATGTGCGCCTCGATGCCGACAAGGGCCACCTGCGAGCCGGGCGCCAGACCCGCCACTACCTCGGGCACCAGCATCGAGAACCGGGTCTTGTCGATGGGCGCGGTCGTCAGGTGCGCGGCGACGCTGGGCACCGTCGCGCCGAGCTTGGCGGTCGTCTGCGTCGTGGCGCGCACGGGCACGGACGCGGCGGCAGCAAAGGCGAGGAGCTTCTCGGTCGTGGTGACGCTGTTGGCCCGGAGGGGAGGGGGGGAAGCGCATACATGTCAGTAAAAAGACCAAAGGAAAGAGGGAGGGCGAGCGCGTGCGGAAGAACGTACACCTTGTCAAACTCGTGAATGGCATTGCGAAACTTTTCTTGCAAGTCGCAAACACTGTATTTCCCCAGTCGCAATTAGCTACCCAGTCTCGCTTGCTGCCCGTCGTCGCACTGCCATAGCAGGCCGAGGAACAATGCGCAGGGGAAAAAAAAGACGTACAAGACGGCGGGGTTCTCTGTGCGCGTGCGCGGGGCGTTAGCTTTGTTTTTCTTCCTTCTTTTCTCGCTGTCGGTTTGCCTGAATCGACAGCGTGACCGAGGACTTTTGACGTACTGAACCGCATCTGGGCGGCTGTTTGGGCCATGGTGCGAGCAAACGACGGGATCGCGGTCAATGGGCGAATTGGGGCAAACGACGAGGCGGAGTGTGGGCGGGCGGCGGCGCGGAGGACGAAGCGGGAGTGTCTGGCGAATTGCATTGACTCGTAGAATATAATAAGGCTAGCAAGCCACGTTGATGAAGAAAATCAATCTACTCGTTTGAAGGTAAAGATTGGAGTTACCAATTGCAAGGTGAAGATGATGGAAGGAGTCGGCAAAATACTGTCACTGGGCGAGGAAGTGGGCGGCGCATCTCGGACTTCGGCATGATGCGGGGGTGGGTGGGTGGTGAGTGGCCGTGGAACATGGCGGCGCAATTTGAATCACCAAAGCTCAAAGGCCATGCTATTATTATGACTGTGAAATTCATGTCTATAGATTCTGCTTTTAAACCGTGTATCGCATAACAAAAAAATATCCCATCATAATTAACAAATTCCATACAACGCCGTGTCCATGCAAAAAAAAAATGTGTCGCAGTGTCCATCTATATGCTCAAACAAGATAAATCACAAAATCATGAATTAACCTCAGCGAACCAAGTTCGAAGCAGTCCAGCCAGCGCACTCGGAAGCTCCTCCGAGTTGTGAACAATCAGGTAGTACTGGAACGGAAAGGTATCAAGGTATCGCTCAATGACGACCTTGCTCTCGCCGCCCTCGCTGACAAACTTGGCCTCCTTGAGCTCCAGCACGCTGTCGCCCACTTTCTTGTCCCTGTCGTCCATGATGATGAAGACGACCATGATGCGCTCCTCCATCGCCTCGCGGAGCAGCCTGCGAATCTCGTCGTGCGCCGACGACGGCGTGAGCCCGTCGGAGAGAATCAGCGCCAGCTGCCAGAGATCTGCGCCCGCGCCGCTGACCTGCTGCCGCGCCAGGCGGAAATTGTCCACCGTCTTCCGGATCAGCTGCGCAATGTCGGTGCGGTCCTGCGAGAACGAGAACCGCTGCAGCACCTTGGCGCCCGCGTCGGCGGAAAAGGGCTCCGAGAGCTGGTGCGCC
Organism: Beauveria caledonica; assembly: GCA_030777785.1. Classification (NCBI taxonomy): domain Eukaryota; kingdom Fungi; phylum Ascomycota; class Sordariomycetes; order Hypocreales; family Cordycipitaceae; genus Beauveria; species Beauveria caledonica. The sequence goes on along the minus strand of JAPFSE010000012.1, from coordinate 184,544 downwards.
GTGAAGACGTCGGCGCCGAACCCGAGCACCCCGACCTGCCCGACCTCGAGCATGCTGAGGGAGCGCGAGACCATGACAAGGGACTCCATGGCGAGCGTGCCGGACGAGGACTCGCCCATGCTCCTCGAGTCGTCGACGCAGAGCATGATCTGGTACGTGCGCTTGGTGGGGATGCTGCGGCGCATCCAGATCTTGTCGCGCTTGTAGCTAGAGGCAATGTAGGGGATGATGCGCTTGATGTTGAGGCGCTTGCCGGTGCGGAAGGCGCCGGAAAGTTTGGTTGACTGGGAGGGCGTGAGGATGAGGCGCAGCTGTGACGTCAAAGAGAGCGAATGGCTGTGTGTTTTTGTCTGGAAGTCGGACCACTCCCTTACGCAGTCGCCAAAGTCTCGCAGCTGATGGTCCTCGTCGGAAATGTGTGTAATCGAGAGCTTCTCAGAGGCATTTTGAAGAGAGTCATCCTCACCCGACTCTTCCTTCTCAACGCCATCCTCTTCGGGCGTCGGCTCTCTGTCGTAATTACCCTGGCGCGTCTTGACGCCAGATCGACCGTCATCTTCCCGCTCATTGTCAGCCTTGGTGCCGTCTGCCTCTGCGGTATCCATCTCGTCGGGGACCTCCTCTGGCTCTTGTTCATCAGCGCCCTCGGTGACGCGGCTCTCGGGATCCTGCTTCTCTTCATCAATGGCCATGGTTTCATCCATTGGCTGGACGTCTTCATTGTCTGCGGTGCCCATAGCCTGAGTATCAGGTGCAGTGCTGTCGTCTTGGAGATGCTGGAATTCTCGCTGCGCCTGCTCATCGGGCTGGTCGAGCCTCTCTTGCTTGGCGTCTTCGGTTGGTTGGGCCTCTTTGATATCAGATTGCTGACGGTGCCAGCGTTCTAGAGCATCACCAAGCTTCTTGAATGGGTCATTGCGCGCGGTGTCAGGTTCTGCTGCATCCTCCTCTTGCTGCTCGGCTGACTTTTCATTTTGGGAAATGGCGCCCCTGTTTCCAGAGCTAGTAGCCTCGTCTGCGCCAGCCTCTCCCATATCACCTTCGTTTTGCTCCGCGGCGTTGGCTTGGAATTGGTCATCCAACTCCATGGCATCCTTGTTTTGATCCTGCGCAGAGCTCTTCACATCGCTTGGGGCAGCATTGTCAAGCTCAGCTGCATTTGTGGGATCAGACTGATCCTGGGTATTCTCTTGCTGCTCTTCGTCCATCTTCTCGTCCTGCTCTGGCTCTTTTTTGACCTCTTCGTCGACTTCATCTTCGCCAACAGCATCGACGTTCTTCTCTGGCTCTTCGTCTTTGTCGCTTTCTTCACCTTCCTCAGGCTGCGTTGGCTTTTCCTGCGTCTCATCACCATCATCTTCCTCGTCTCCTTCCGCAATGTCCTCCTGCTGCTCCGGGACAGGCTCGTCTTTTTCGATATCAGAGAGATCGTCAATGTCTTCGTCAACGGACATTTCTTCCTCGTCCTTCAAGTCCAGATCCATTTCTTCAGGTAGCGCGAGCGTGTCCTTTTCTTGGACATTCTGGTCTTGCTTATTGAGCTCCTCCTGCGCTTGGACATCTTCATCTTCATCCTCGGCTTCTTCCTCTTCGGGATCATCCTTGTCGTCACCATCCGCCTCTTTTTCAGCTTCCTCCTTGCTGGGATTGGTCTCGTCAGGGATTGGGTCGTCATCCTTCTTCTGCCCCTGTGCTTTATCTCCCTGTTGATCCTTGTCGGCCTTTTCTTCATCTTCGCCATCCCACATCTTTTCATCAACAGCAGTAGGATCCAAGTCATCAACATCGCCAGCTTCCTCATCCATATCATTTTCTTCCTCTTCTTCCTCTCCATCCTTGGATCCATCCTCTTCATCTTCGTCAGCGCCGTCCACACTGCCCATGTCGCCCTCGAGTTCTTCATCAGCCATATCAACAGCATCCTTCTCGTCCTCCATCTCACCACTGTCTTCTTTGTTCTTCTCTTGCGCGAGTTCCGTAAGGTCTTCATCTGGTTGGATATCCTTGCTGATATCATCAGCACCCTCACCATCGCCAAGACCAGTACCAGCTTCAACTTTGCCTTCTCCAGAGGTTTCGTCTGATTTTTCTTGAGGGGTGCAGAACCCTTGGTTGGCGATTTGAGTAAATGCACGAGTCAATATGAATCCCATATGCGCTGTAGATCTATGCACATTCAGAGCATTCTCAACCGCTTTTTGACAGAAGAAGACAAATTCTTGTAGAATTGGCGAGACGACTGCGATCATACCACTGGCTGCGCTACTTGTTAATGTTGAGCTCAAGTCCAGTTGCTCGAGCAATTGCAGTGACTGTTCGATGCTCTTGGCGAATCCATCCATACGAAGTGTCTTAATCACTGAGAATAGACCATCGTTGTGGTTCACGAACCAGCTTGGCTCCTCTTCGTTTGTCGGAACCTCAGAAGCCCTTTTCTTTGCCGCTTCTATAGCGACCAACATGGTGTCACTGAGCCTCGCCAAAATCGCCCCAAAGTTGGCTAGAGGGATATTCGGAAGCTCAAGGTCTGTTAGCTTGGTCTCGACATTCGACCAACTTGAGATATAACGAAGAACGAAGGACAAGTTGGGCGATTGTTGCATCATGTCTGCTAGCTCGGAGCGCAGCTGAACCAGCGCGTTCGAGATATCTGTCTGCACTGTTTCGTACGACTCCGACGTGAGGTTTGTCGGCAAACTTGGCAGTGCGTGCAGCGTCTTGAGGTATGCATCGAAGCGTTCCGCCCAGACTTGGAGTCTTTCGATGACTGCATCGTGGCCTTTGCCAAGAAGCTTTCCGTGAGAGTGCACGAGCTTGATGCCGAATCTCAGTAGCTGCAAGACCCAAGGCAGCAGGGTCTCAATATTGCTATCTCCATTCCGGTTTTGAATTTTTCCAAGCTTCTCGAAATGCCGCAGCTCAGTGAACGAGGCCACAGCACTCTGAAGTAAACAGAGAGTGCGAGTGGTGGTGGCGATGCTTCGCCGCTGCGCTCTGGTAAGGTAGATGAAGCCCTCGACGAAACCGATGCTGCGAGTCACTTCGGCGGAAGTCAGATCTTCCGAGTGATCGCGGGCCGACTCGCGGACTTTAGGCGCCAGGTCTAGCATTTTGTGGAAATAGTATTCCGCTTCGCTGATTGAAGCAGAGCTAGTCAAAGTGATATTTGCACCAGATGCTAGTATGACGGCCAATGAATCTTGCTCCGCGAGAGGTTCTTGAGCAAGGTTATGTCGGAGTCCCATGTTACGCAGCTCTCTCAAGGTGTCAGCAAAGAGCTTGCGCTTTCTCGTCTTCAGGTGCTTCACTTCAGTCTTGTTCTCCTCAGTAAGCAGCGCAGGAGTTTCTTTGCGAAGCTCCGCCATAGATTCTTCCAAGCTAGATAAGTACGATTCGAGACTTTCGGCGACAGTTCCGGTGATTTGAGGGCTATTGGCAATGCTGTTCATCACAGAGACCGTCTTCGTGACGTTTGCCAAGCGCTTATGGCTGGCAAGCCAATAAGGGGCATTCGACTCCAGCAGGGCCAGCATTTCAGTCGGGACACTGTGCTCGCCAGGACGCGCGATGCTAGCGGTTCCTGGGAATGTTGTTTCATCGGGCAGGCCCTGCGTGATCAGGGTCTTCATTTCTTGGCCCAAAACGCCTCGGAACTTGCGCACGAGACGGAAAAGCTTCAGGTGGGACTTCTTGGCACTCTCGCGGAGAGCATTGATGTTCGTGTCCTTCCAGCTAGCCATAAGTAGCACATCCTTCATTTTCTTGTCGATCGGAGCACGACCGGTTGTGATTATCTTATCCGCAACAGTTTCGAATCTTGCATAGAAAGCAAGGAAATTGGCAACAGCTTGCGTGATAATTGCAAGATTAGGATAATCTTGAATCAAGGCCTTCAAATGAGCCAAAAGCTGCCTGAGAAGAGAGACTCGCGTACGAAACTGGCCCACGATTGATGTAGAGAAGTATGACTCCAAGCTCTGTAGGAGAGACGGCGCATATGTTTGCAGCTCAATTTTCGAGTCTACCATTGACAGTGGCACGGCGATGATGACTTGATAGGCGATGAACCACCATGAGTAAGCGTCCTCCTCGCACTTGGTCTTTTCCATGTCAAAGAGGTTACCCCATGTAGACAGTTCAAGTCTGCGCCAGCGGATAATTGTCGCGGTCAGGGCATTGTGCAAGTTCAAGACGCCGTACTTCTGGCTGGCCCAGCCTCCGAACTGCCACTCGTAAACGAGGGCGTGCAAATGCTCTACCTTGTGCGCAATCTTGGCAAGGGGCTCGGCGTGAACAATTTCCAAAACTCCGTCACATGCCTGAATGACATCGGCTAAGGGCTGCATATGACCAATTTCATCGACCATCTGTAGCTCTCGAAATTTGGCCCGAATATCATGCACAACTGCAACCAATTGACGTGCCTCAGTAAGGTTCGCGTGCGTGTAAAAGTTGTAGGTCTTGTCTGTCGGCGGTGTTTGAAGCTCATACACTTTTTCACTTAGCAAAAGGACCACAGGTACGACGAGTTTGCTCGACAAATCCCTATCGAGGTTGGAGTGGCCCTCAGATTCGCGCACAACGCGGTTGCAAATACTGAGGCACATGCGGCGAAGAGCCGCCGAAGGCTCGTCACTCTTCAAGAAGAGTTTCTTGTGGATCTCTGCGACCTTCAAGGACGTCTCGCGTACCTCGTCCTTACTTCGGCTTGGCTTGACAGAGGAATTCTCATCATCATACGAGGGGAACAGCTCGTTGAACTCTTCAGCATCCACTTCTTCTTCGTCCTCCAAGGAGCCACGGAAGCGGTACATGCTTGTCCTAGCCGCTTCCTCTTTCCGATCCGCTTCGAGGCGTTTGATCCAGTCGTCAAAGAACGAGTGGAAGCATTCAAAAACTCGCTGTCGCGACTCATCGTCGAGCTCCGACTGCCCATTGATGGCAACTTTGCAGTTCACAACGTCGAGGAATTCGAATGACTTGTCTGCCTCTGAAGGGAATCCGCTCATTTGTAGACCTCCAAAGAAGGGGGTGGCATTCGCTATAGCATGGATAGGGCTGGCCAGCTTCGCAGCATTTGAGGCTTTGCAAAGTGAAAGTCCAATCAGGAAGCAGCGCAAGAGACTTGAGACCGGTCGTGTAATATCCTGGTATGCCTGGAAACGTGCACCGAGGCGGTCAAGCAATCTCATGATATTTTCTTTCAACAAAGCGAGGCCAGTCTCGCTGTCGGTGGAGCTCGCATCAGACTGCAAATTCATGATAATATCAGAGCCTACAATGGCTTTCAGGACATTGGAGAACTCGGCATGTATCTGGCTCAATTCGGACCGTTCAGGTCTGAAAACAGCAACGACCTCTTCAGGAAGCGGGTCCAGCTGATTGATTTCGTCAATCAGAAGTTGCTGTCTGGCGCTTGAGAGCTGGCCGGCAAAGATTTCGTCGAAGACCTTGATGTGTGAGAGCTTCTCGCGCAAGAAAGTTTCAAGCTGCTCAAAGAATTGGCGTTCCATCATGGGGTTGAGCTGAGGATCAATGATACGGTCGGGGACATAGAGCTTTGTAAGGCCGATAGTGAACTGAACCCAGGCCAGGCCAGACTGCATCGTGCTCTGGGGACCAGACATATTCGAAGCAGCAAGACCAACAATAGAAGGGATGAAGTGCTCGAGAACAGTATGAATGAAATGAGCAGGTATGTGTTCAGTCGCAGAGCAAGCATCTCGCAAGGCGTTGTCACAGCCGTCCGTTGTGTTGCTGAATTGTGATGCCCTGGAAAATAGTTCTAGACCGAGAGCACGAGACGTTTCGCCGTGACTTGCAAAAATGTCAAGCAGCAGGATTTGCAGCACCCGGTTTAGCTGAACGGTGGGGTTAGCGGAGATGTCGGCGGTCATTTGTGCCATTTGTCGACCCAAGGCTGGCAGTTCAGTCTCGAGTAGTTGGAAGGAGTTGAGGGTGACTGAGCTGATGTTGTTGAGTTTGTTCCAAGTGGTCGGCATCAGGCGGCCGTCCCAAGGATATTGGTTTTGATAGGCCAAGCAGTCAATGTACTGAAGCCAGGAGGCAGGACCACTCGTGGTTGCGAGCATCAGCCGGGCTCTAGTGGAAATATCGGACAATATGCAGAGCTCATAGTTTCCTGCTTCAGCAGTGGGCTTAGCGCGCAGCATATCGATTTGTCTGAGACTCTCAAACTGCGAGGCAAAAAATGGCACCCGCTTCCCTGTTTCGTCCCCAATTTGACTCTCGAGCGATTCAACGACGGCAGAAAGCTCTCGCACAAGTTCATCGGAGCTGTTGGCACCCGACCGCACGATGGTGTATGCTTGCTCCAAGGTCTGCTGGGCCTTGGCGAGCTCGGGAATGCTGGCTCTTGTCTTCCAGCGTAGCTCATCAAATCTTGTTACTAGCTGATCCAATTTCAGTACCTCGTCATAGATGAACTTATTGGGAATGGGAAGAGGTCGAAGTGTATTCCAGAGCTGCTCCATGCTTAGGCCTGTTGATAGCTTGAATCCACTGGCGAAGTCGCTTTGTAGCTTTTCGAGGATATGTGAGGCCAGGGCAGTAACGGATGGGGATTCAATTTTCGCAAGCTGCTTCTTCAGTAATCTTGTGCCCTGGGCTAGGTGAGCCTGGAACTTGGCTTCATCCAAGGTTTCCTCGGTAGCCAAGGCAATTGTACGCGAGATGTAGTTCCATACCAGACTCAAGAATCTGGTAGAAATCTGATGCTCGTTCGACGGCGCATGGCTGACGTATCCACGGATAGCACTCAGCACGGCCTCGATGAAGGCTGCCAACCTCACAGTGGAGTCCTTTGACACAGCAGCAACACGATCGCTGATAAGCGATCGCTGCAGGCGGTTTAAAGCGCCGAGTTTCGATGTCCGAGCCAGAGACTTCTGTTGGTCAATGTACTGCTGAATGCTAAACAGCTCCCTACAGGTATCGTATATGGTCGAAGTCCACTCTGCCGAATTTCCATTTTGCGCAAGGCGCGATACAGCATAGTTGTTCATTGGGTGGACCGGCTGAGATAGGGCTGTGCTGCCGGCAAGAATGTCGGGGAGTTTCGAATACAGGTCCGAGACGCTCTTTCGGGCGTCAGAGCCGTGAGGAGACTGGAGAAACTTAACAAACTGCTGCAGATGAGCTGACAGAGATGGCTGTTGCGAAAACTCGTTCGTGAAGCGCAAGAGAATCGCTAGATCCTGAAGGCTAACGTTCTGCAAAGAGATTCGCAAAGTATCAGAGGGCTTGTTGTCCTGCTCCAGCAGCTGCGAGATATCCAGAGCTGACAGGTATCTCTGCAGAGAGCTCTCAACAGGTGCGATGTATTGAAGACTGGAATCCACACTCGGAGGGCTGTCGCATAGATAAACTTCAACGGCTCGGTTACGCATGGCGCGAGAAAGCTCGCCATATCTTGGATCCACCGTGAGAAAGATTCTGAAGTCTGGATGGGGTCTCACAAGGCGTGGTTCGCCTCCTGGCCCGCAGTGCTCATTCACACTGAGGAAGCCATTGGGCTCCAGAAGCGAGTTCAGTCGATCCAGCACCGACGCGTTGCAGAGGTTGGCGTTATCCAAGACCAGCCACTGGCCGGATTCTAAAGCTTTGATAATGACTCCGTCGAGCCATTCAAATCTAGGGTTCTCAAGCACTAGTGGCTGCTCGAGAAGTGCAGCAACTTTGCCAAGATGAACGCCCACATCTGAATTGACAGGGAGCTCCTGAAGAAGCGAGGTGATAGAGAACTGAATACGGGTAATTTCGTCGCGATTACCAGAGAAATTGTCGATCTCGTATAGTAGAACAAGAACAGAATCGGGAAGCTTGTTCGGGATCATTGCCATGATAGAGTCATGGAGAAAGGCGCGCAAGTCGCGGATAGCAGCATTAACTTCCCGAAGAGGGTCAGCCTGCTCGAAGCCACCTACAAGATCCATAGTGTCGATATCTGCATTCATTGGGAATACAATAAGCGGCTTTCCTGATAAAGCCGCGACGTACTCCAACAACGCCGTTTTTCCGTGGCCTGAGGGGCTAGTGAGAATGCAAGGAATATTTTGCTTGACACACATCATAAGAGACTCGAGCTCAGGCAGGCGCGGTACAATGTTGATGGGTGGCAAACGCTCAGATTGCGAAGAGGGATTTCGAGAAAGTAGTGCGAGGCCAACTTGGCTAGACTCGGCATTCAGATCGTGATAAAGACTGTGGCTGCGCGGTTCAGCTCCGAAAACTTGGGTGTAGAGCTTAGTGACTTCGGATCGGTCCTGCGGCAATCGAAAGCGTTGCCGAACCATGATGTCTAAAAAGTCGTCGGCCTGGCCTTGCTGGAGAATAGGGTCGGAAGAATTGAGCAGATGCAGCCAGCGGAGGACATCACGCAGATTAAATTCCCAGGGTCCGCCCTGTGCACCGAACGAGCGGTCTAACACGAGTTGCTTGTCCATGTCAGTGACGAACCGAATCAGGTTGCTGACCAAGTCGACGGGCAGATTTGGGAAATTGTGAGATGCAATCAGCTTGAGATCCTCATCGGTAAACACGTCTGCATAGACAACAATGAAACGATTGACAAAAGATGCGGGCAGTCCCTTGCGGCCACCGCCTTGATGGTGAGGATTTTGCGCAGCAAAAAGGCGGAAATCGGGGTGACGCTTAAAAACTTGGTCGAGCTCCGACACGTATACTTCACCACGATGATCCAAACAGGCGTTAAGACCCTCCAACACTGATTGCGACGCCAGATTCATCTCATCAAGAAGAACCCATTCACCCTTCTGCATCGCTTGCAAAAAGGGAGCATCACGCCATGCAAAGTTACCTGCCTCGGCTCCTTCGACAGGCACATCGGTACCAAAAAGATCCATGAGATCAGTCTGGTCTGACAGGTTGATTCGAGTGAGCGGCTGGCCGCAAGCATGGGCTAGAGCAGCGACAAGAGAAGTCTTTCCTACACCGGGGCTACCTTCAAGAAGAATCGGCTTGCACATCTGCAAGGCTCGGACGACTCGCATGGTATTTCTTCTAGTAGTTGGGGCGTGGAAGGCAAACTCTGCAAGCGGCAAAGCATCCGGAGCGCGCGGGATACTGAACGCGCCGATAGCCAGGCTGTCTGGCGTTACCTTGAACTCCGGCTCAGGATCATAGATTTGAGAAGCGTCTTCGCCAATGAGTTCTGTCAATTTGTCAAGGCACTGCTGTCGCTGCCTTTGGGTAGCCTGGGTATCTGTGGCGAGGATTGCGGAAGGATTCGCGCCGATACTGTCAATGAAAATGGCCGACGCGCCATGGACCAGCGCAAAGGGCATATGGCTCGAGGAAGCTGAATTCATAAATTGAACCCAGACCAATATCTCACGGATCGAGAATGGGGTGGTGGCCATGGGCCGAAAAGTGGCGCCAAACCAGACAGCAAAATCAATGATAGCCTTGGTAGCCTGCTTGACATCATCCTTCAGTTTTGTGTGAATAATTTCGTAGATATCGTCATCACCCGACAGCTGGGGAACCCAAATCTCAGTGAAACGGTTTCGAAGAGCAGGTGAAAGTTCCTTTTTGCCAAAATCACCACCGGGATTCATGGTCGCGAAGAATTGGAAGCCAGGCGCGCCAACCACAGAGGAATCGTTACTGCCCTTTTCAGCTAAGAGTAGTGTTCTTTGAGGCTCAAGAACTGAGTTCAGACGCTCTAGTACGGAGTCGTCAGCGAGAGAAATCTCATCCAGCAGGAAGAATTGTCCGTCCTTCATGGCCTCAACTAGAGCGCCATCAGACCACTCGAAGAGGGCCTTGCTTCTCGTGACATTGCTTGCAATTTTGTCCTTCAGCTCTCTGTCGACTTTGTCATTATTGATAGCCTGGGATTGATAAAGCTGGTACTTTTCTTCGGGTGATGCAGGGATAGCGATGCCTGCGAGTGAGAGCGCGAGAGTAAGATCCTTATCCAGTGCATCAAGGATGGCTGCGCGATTGCGAACAGGTCGCTGAGAGCCGATCAAATCCCCGGTTTCCGTGTTTTGGTGAGCGTTCACAATATGCAGCGCCTTATTGAGAGCTTCCGCAAGAAGTTGGCAAACGGTAGTTTTGCCGCAACCAGTCTCGCCAACGAGGAGAACGGGCTCGTTGTTCTTCAGTGCCCGCGAAACCAGGACATAGAGTCGGCGCATCGCATGGGTCCAGACAACTCCTTGGCCATTCTGCTGGGCAACAAAGCTCTTCAACTCCGGTGCATCCTGTGCGGAGTAAAGTTTTCGAGTATCAATCTTCACCTTGAACACCTTTTCGATGATTTCCTTTACGGCTTCTCTCTCCTCGTCATTACGGACTCGTTCAGCGAGAAGCATGAAACCATGCGCAGCAATGTCTTCTCGGGTCTCTGCCTCGCGTAATGCCCATCGGAAAAGATCTCGAAGAGTGGCAAAACTGTCCTTCTGCTCAAAAAGTCGGCTTGTCTGGCGAAGTCTGGAGAGCTCCTTGTAGACGGACACAATACGGCGACAGTCAGGAGGTGATGTATTGCGACTGCGCTGTTGTAGAATAAACTCCAACTCGTCTTCCGGGATATCGTCGAAATGAAGCTCCAGGAAACGATTTCGGAAAGCACGCGAGAGAACTTTTCGTCCACCATAGAGACCGGGCGGGTTCTGGGTCGCAAAAAGCATAAAATTGTCATGCGGTCGAACAATTTCTTGCGTCTCGGGAATAAGCAGCTCGCGATTGTCATCGAGGAGTCGGTTTAGAGCTTCGAGGACATCGGTGGGGGCGAGATTCAGTTCGTCAAGAACTATCCAATGTCCAAGTCTCATCGCCTGCACAAGGACTCCCTCCTGGAACTTAAGTTTCCCGTCTGATCCAGATATATAAGTGCCCAGATACTCCTGCAAGTCCGTATGCTCGTGGTTGTTGATTCGTACAAATTTGTTGCCAGTGAAATTCGCAAGATACTCAATCATACTAGTTTTACCAGCGGAGGTTGGACCCTGGATAAGGATAGGAAATCTTCGTGTGGAAGTGGCACGAACGAGGTTGAGCAAGTTGCGCTCAACGTATGGTGTAATGACGTAATCTGCTCTTTCCACGGGTTGTTCGTCTCCTTGAAAGAGCCAATATTGTCTATCGCGCGCCTTATTTTGAAACTTCACATAGCTCCTACCGTCATTAGGATGCTTGGGAGGCTGCGATAAAAGGGAGTGAGGGTCGCCATGGCTATCAAGTAGGTGATGGTAGATGAGCGGCACTAGCATATCCTCGGATTGTCGGTCAAGCAGAGTCAGAAAACCCATTGAGAAGCCCTCGTACAATGCTCTGCGGACGCCGTATAGAGATCCAATAGCATTAACGTACGTCAGTACACGGGTAAGGGTTCGCAGACTGAAATGCGGGACTTCGTTGGCTCCATCAACAATTCGTTTCTGCTCAGCCAGTTTCTTGGTGTTGAGATATAGTCGCGCAATATCATTCGCTGCTTTGTCATTTTTGTTGCTTGTGCTGCCCAAATATATCTTGACAATTTGAAGTAGATCCTTTTCGTCGGTATCCGGACTCTTGACATAGAGTTCCGTAAATCTGGAACGGATCCCGGCGGGCAAGTCTCTTTTACCGATATCTGTCGCCGGGTTCATCGCACCAAAAATGCGGAAATTGGGATGCGCGATGATCTTTTGAATCTCGCCTGTCTCGGAAAGCAATATCGAAGGTCGCTCATTGGGCCCTGTTAGTAAGTCTGCGATACTCTCCAAAGTATCTGGAGACGCCAAGTTAATTTCATCGAGGAGAACCCAGTCACCATTTCGCAACGCTTTGACAAGATTGCCTTCAACGAAGGAAAAGGCAAATCCACCCGGTCCTGCTGCGATTTGAACCTCGAATTGTTCAAGATTGCGAGTGAAAGTCTCCCATCGGGGTCGGAGGTCGAGCAGACCTTGAAGTTTCGACTGTGTCTTCCTTCGCTTTGTCGGCTGAGAGTCATCTTGTCTCTCCGTCTGAGCTTGGGCATGAGCCTTTTCCAGTTCTGAAACAATTTTGACGAACATTTTGGGTGCTTCTTTCCACAATTTTGCAACCTTGGACCACTGAGACTTGACAAAGCATTTACCGATCTGCTCCAAGTACTTTTGGTTTTTGGAGGCCGAAATACCGGTCGCGTCAAAAAGATCTTCAAACTCTTCCTTGAGCGGAACTGCAAGACTGCGCACATTGACCGGCTTGAATCCACCAAGAAGATCTCCAACCTCGCTCTGTTGCGAAAGATTCACCGCGGTAAGCTTGTTACCTAGAGAATCTGCCAGCTGCTGCACAACAGTCGTCTTGCCGATACCAGTCTCGCCGACCAGTAGTACTGGCTCCTCAAGCTTGACAGCAACAGCTATCTGCTCAAGAAGTCTTTTGGCATGCACAGTACTCGCAAAGGGCTGTTTCGGCTTGGCTGCCTTTGGTTGAACCCGCTTCTTCCTCAAGGTTACTCTGCCAATCGCCAGCTGAGTTTCGCTTTCGTTTAGGGGGGGTATATTGGCAGTCAAATAATGCTCTGCCCGGTCCCTAGACAAGTGCATCTCTTCAGCAATGGCAAAGGCCAGATGCTTGCTCAAATCGGCATCTGGACAGCTTCCCAGAAAGCAATCCACAGCCTCCATGAACATCCAGTCCCTGGTTGTTTCCGAAATGGGCTCCTCTCCTGTTTTCGATCCTGCAACCAGCAGACATTCTTTCAAGCGACGACACCACTTCAACAGATCTCGGAGATTGGACTGTCTATCCATTACGCTGCGTCCACGAGCGGTCGTAACAGGAGCACTGCTCAATCGGGCCAGCCGACGATGAACAGCTAGAATTCCAGCGATGTATTTCCGAAGAATAGGGTGTGTTTCGACGACGACTCGCTCGAGCTCGGAATCTGTAAGCTGTTCTGCGTGGAGGGATTGCCAGAAACGCATTCCAACCAATGAAGGCAAGTTTTCGCGGCCGTTTAACCCTCGTGACGTTCTGACTGTAGCGAGAAGGCGAAATGTGCTAGCTGCTCGAATCGTCTCTCCACGGCTGGGGATGAGAAGCTCATTGCGCTCGATCAACGGTAATAACGTGCTTAGGACCTCAGTCGGAGCTCTGTCAAGGTCTTCAACGAGAACCCATCTTCCTTCTTTGACGGCTGTCGTTAGCACGCCTGGGCGCCATTGAAAGCTGCCCGGCTTCGTATCGGTGGAGTATAGACCAATGAGCATTTTTGCATCAGTCTGTTCATTCAGATGCAGTGTGACCATCCCAGAATGCATTCCAAGTTGAGTCGCAATTTCCTGAACTAGTGCAGTCTTTCCAACTCCAGAAGCACCATGAAGTAGAATTGGCCCGGGGTTGCGCAACAGCTTCGCGAAATTTTCCAGGTTAGACATTGTTGTGTCGGTCAAGACCAAGCTAGGCGGATCGCCCGTTGGGCCGTACGGGCGTGGCAGTAGTACTTGTCCGTACACGACAGAATACGGTGTTGATTGTTGCATGATGTTTTCGGTGGTAATTTGTTCTTGGATGTTTTGCAAAAATTTTTGTCGCAAAGCAAGCACCTTCTGTACTCGCTCATGTTCGTGCAGTGACAAAAAGCCATAGTCGATTTGGACGCCGTCAAACTCGGCGGTAATAGCTTCGTCACCTATGTGAGTTTGCACCAAGCTCTCCAACTTCTTATCCGAGGCGTAGAGAAGCTGGCAGAAGATACGAATGGCGAGATATCGGACAGCGCGACTATCATGGGCGAATAGGTTCTGCATGAGCGCAGCAGAGACAATGGAGCTGAAAGCGCGCAGATCAAAACTCAAGAGTCTCCATGTTGACAGTAAGCACTTTAGCAAGTCTGAATCGTCCAGGCTCGACGAAGTGCTGTCCAATTGCAGAGGTTGCAGGCGCAGCGGCAAGGACTGGGTGAAGTTTTCACGAGCAGGCTGGCTTCGGAGAAAGGTGGCGAGGTCGGGGCTAAATGGTAATAATCTAGCTGCAGCGGAAACAGCGGATATACGCTGCAGGTCTGACTTTGCGTCGAGAGCCCATCGTGCACAGATGTCGGGGAATACATTCTCAAAATGCACATATATGCGGTCTGTAAGTGTTGGAATAAGAGCCGCCTGCGCGACGACATCTAGCAGGCTTGTGGAGGGCTGGCTCTGAATCGCGACCAGTAAATCGGCGGGCAGATGGTGTAAAGCAGTCGAATCCTGTAAGAGCGACCTCCTCTGCCGTGACACATCGATCAGGGCCATGATGGCGACTGTCTCGAAGACTTTTTCTTGCAACCTTCAAACAGGTTTGCAGAAGCGCCAATGACCTCTGGCCGTACACTGAGCTTTCTGCTGGCTGATAGCTTAACTTTTTTTTTTTTTTTTGGCTAGTCTGGCAGGAATCTGAGTCGGTGGTGGTACTACAAATATCCGGGCCAATCAACGGCGGGAAAGTAGTAGCTGCGGGCCGCTAGGCCTTTTGCTTCAGGCCTGGCTGCAGAACACCAAAACTTCAGGGTGACTGTCAAGCCACGAGAATCTGCACGCGACTCGGTCCCTCACTACATCTCCTCGCCCTCTCCGTCGAGCCACGCATCTCCAGGCTCACCAATTCCTCTCACACAGCAATGGCCATGTCCTGCCGGTACGCGGCGCGCTCGTGCGCCCGTCAATTGCGCTCTGCCAGCGCCCTCCGAGCCCCAACACAGACTGTGCGCCTCGGTGCCACATCGAGACGATACAACTCGACAGAAGCCGCTGTTGAGGCTTCCACGAGCCCCAAGATTGCCGAGATTGTCGACCAGATCAGCAAGCTGACTCTTCTCGAGACTGCCGACCTCGTCTCCAGCCTCAAGGTACGAATTGCGCCTGTCGTCCCAGTCTTTTCGAGCAGCTGGCAATGCAAAGCTGCTATGGGCATCGTCGCCCACACCTGACGTCTATGCTAACGACACAACTCTCAGACCAAGCTCAACATCCCCGACCTCCCCATGGGTGGCTTCGCTGCCGCTCCCGCCGCTGCCCCCGCGGCCGCCGAAGAAGCCGAGGAGGCTGCCCCTGCCGCTGCCGAAAAAACCCTCTTCACCCTCCAGCTCCAAGAGTTTGATGCTGGCGCGAAGGCCAAGGTCATCAAGGAGGTCAAGAGCTTGCTCGGCCTGAGCTTGGTCGAGTCCAAGAAGTTTGTGGAGAGCGCGCCCAAGATGATGAAGGAGAACGTCCCCAAGGAGGATGCTGAGAAAATTATCGCCACCATGAAGGAGCTCGGCGCCAAGGTCACCATGGAGTAAGAAAGGAAAGCGTGCGTCGTGTGCATCGCATCGGGTGTGAGGCTGCAGGATATGAGAGGGTCATGATCCCCGTCCTCGATAGAGCGCCTCATGACATGTATAAAATCATGTGTATTAGTATCTAGCAGAACAAAATCAGATTTCATCCCTGTTCCAAATAGCGCCGATATCCAAAAAAAAAAAAATATTATTATTTGCTATAGGGAATGAAGTTTTCAGTATCGCTCATGCGATAGTCTTTGGGTATCTCGACCACAGCAGCGCCTTCAACCATGAACCAATTATCCAAACGCCATAATGCCCAACAATTTTCAATTCACCTTTGCTTCGAAACCATATCAAATCATGTCCATCTGCTACCGACGCTCGCCATTTGCAGCCCGCTGATGTTGACACAGCTGCATTTCCATTTCAGTGTCAAAGTCGGCGTTCTCCTCGGTAATGAGTCGGTCATCGTCCTCGCCAAAGTCGCTCGTCTCGTCCCAAAGCTTGTTCATCTCAGCACCCTCGCCCTTTGGAATGGCCCAGATACTCTCTCGTTCACGCTTGTGTCGTTCGCGGTCCTCCTCGAGGCGCTGCTCGACTTGGCGCTTGTCCAACCGCCCCGGGCCTCCCCGCTTGGCATGCTGGCCTGGAAGTTGTTGCGGCGTTTGCTCCGCGAGTTCGGCATTTTCCACAGGAGATGAAAGCCCGAGATCACGGTCCTTGGTCCCGCGCTCTTTGATCACGTCTTCAATCTGCGCTGCGACCTGGTCGTCGAGGAAACCTTTACCTTGCAACGCACGGAGGACCTATGGAGTATGAGCATGGCATCGGGCCTGTACGGTGAGTGATTTGTGCTTACCTTGTGGACAACTTTGACATTGGCAGCTCCCGATCCATCATCTGGAGCCACGGCATCTACGACGCGGATGATGTCGCGCTGCATCATGCGAACGTAGTCAGGTTGGCCTTCTCTACTGGCCTGGTCAAGGAAGTGCTCAATGAAATACATTATGTTGGCCCGGGTATTCATGTTGGTCTGTCATTTAGATTAGTCAACGGTATGGACACAAGTTGGGAAATTTGGGCAAACAAACACGCTCGACTTGCTCGAGGATGCAAGAGTGCAGGTCCTCATGCCATTCTTTGTATCTCAGAGCATACTGGGCCGCCTTTTGAGCCGAAGCGACGGACGCATTGAGATGCTGAAGCTGGGCGCTAAATCGCATGCGCACCTCAAACGGATCGGCCATCTTTTCGATACGTCCAGGGGAGGCTATGATGCCAATATATTTCTGTGCACAAAGCAGCAGCAGAGTCTGGCGCTAACTACCGTGTGCAAGTTATTGAGGCACAGACTATGCTGTTGGCGGCGACAGAAGCTCTGTTGAGACCGAAGTTGCAGGTGGAGTCAGTGCCTGTCAGCATGGTAGAACTAAAAAAAGCGGGCGCGGAGTCGCTGCAGTTTAAGAGGCGTTACACTGTAGCCCGCTGGAAACGGTCTGTACCTACCTACCTACCTACCGCTGAGCACTGAGGGTGCGAAATCGGCCAGCTTCAGGGTGACGTCGAAGCCACCATCGGCTCGATATAAAACCTTTTACCCATCTCCAACCAACCCGTACTTGACGCTGCCGAGCTCCATTCTACATTGTCTACTCGGAATTCACGTTCACATCACAGGTTCTCTATATTACTGCATCGGCTACTTGCTTAATTGGTAGATCGTGCAGCTTCACACTTGAACGATTACCCCTCCAAGTCTGCGCGACATCTCGCTACCCGTGACCAATATGACTTCGGATTCTGGCTTCACCCTCACCGTCCTGGGCTGCGGTACGTTCGACACAAAACGGCGTCACCTCACATTACAAGCCATGCTAACTTCATTGTCCAGGTACCATGGGCATTGCCATTGCCAACGGCGTTCTCTCCTCCTTGGCTGCCGGCATCACACCCGGCGACGACGTCCCCGCTGCGCTGCCCTCCAAGTTCATCGCCTGCGTCCGCAGCGAAAAGAGCGCCGAGCGCGTCAAGACGGCGCTGAGCGCCCACTCCTCGCGCATCGAGGTTGTCCGCAACGACAATGTCGCCTCCGTGCAACAGGCCCAGGTCGTTCTCCTAGCCTGCAAGCCCTACATGGTCAAGGACGTGCTCGGTGTCTCTGGCATGGCCGACGCCCTCAAGGGCAAGCTCCTCGTATCCGTCTGCGCGGGCATCACCGCCGAGGCCATGGAGGAGGCCATCTACGGCAAGGTGCTCACGGGCAACCCTGCGGAGGACGGCCGCTGCCGCTGCATTCGTGCCATGTGCAACACGGCCGCGCTCATCCGCGAGTCCATGACCGTCATCGGCATCTCGAACCCGCCGCTCGCGGACAAGGACAATGCCGTCATCACCTGGATCTTCAAGCAGATTGGCGACGTCGTCTTCTTGCCCGCCAACAACATGGACGCGTCGACCGCCCTGGCCGGTTCTGGCCCCGCCATGTTCCTCCTGATGCTTGAGGCGGCCACGGACGGCGCCGTCGCCATGGGTATTCCGCGCGCCGAGGCCCGCCGCATGGCTGCCCAGACCATGAGAGGCGCTACCGGCCTGGTCCAGAGTGGTGAGCACCCGGCTGTGCTCCGCGAGAATGTCTGCACTCCCGGTGGCTGCACCATCGGTGGCCTGCTGGTTCTTGAAGACGGCGGTGCTCGTGGTACCATCTCCCGCGCCATCAGAGAGGCCACCGTTGTTGCCAGTCAGCTTGGCAAGGGCGTTCAGAACGTCAACGGCACTCGTCCATACTTGCAGTAACTCAAAATACCACAACAGCTGGGCTTCATGAAATACGACTCAAAAGTACGAAGAGAATGATCAGTTTTTTCTTAATGACCATTGGCCAACGCGCATACCCAAATCCTAGATTACAGTTGACACAAAAATTTTGTCCATCCTTAACGCCGTAAACATGATCCCCAATGTACCCAACCATTTCCACTCAGATGAAAGACTTCTACTCCTCGTTGACTCGAGTCCGCTTGCTGGAAGTTGATTCCGCATCGTCGTCGAATTTGCGCTTTTCCTTGGCTGCAATGACGGGGCCGGAGCCATGCGCCGCCAACAGCCTGGCATATTCAAGCTCGACACCCAGTAACGTCTCGCCCAGCTTGTCGATACGCTCAGAGAGTTCAATTTGTGCCAAGATATCCCGGTTGTGTCTATACAGCCTCTGCTTGACGAGAAGTTGCCACAGTCGCTCCAGATGCCGGTCGGCGGCAGTTTTTGACGGAACCTTCACATCGTAGTCGATGCGCGGGCGAACGGAGTCCGGGAGTTGTGACATGATGTGCATCTCCAGAACGCGCGCAAACTGGCGCGGTGCAATCTTGGTCTTGGCCCGGATGACTTCGAGATTCTCGCCGCCCTTGACCAGCTGCGGGATCAGTCCCGTCTTACCGACTGTGACGTCTGGGTCCAGATTTAGAGCAGCAAACTCGGGGACAGTGCGCAGAAACTTCAAGTCGCAGGCATCGCGAAGCTCGTCAAAGGCCTCATTTGGGTTTTCAACCGTGAATTCGTGCGTTTGAGAGTGCTTGTGGTAGTGTTCAAAGATCGATCTGTACAGTCGCGCACCATGCCCGCTGCCTTGAAAAGGGGGTAGAATCAAGAACTGGGAGAGTCGCGTTCGGCAAGGCAGTTGTGCCAAATCCAGATCACCCTGGGGCAACTCCCAATCGTGGTTTGGAGACGCGGGAGGGGTCGGTGGAGGTTGGAAGTAGAAGAACCGGTAAACAGTTGAGTAGCCAATAAAGACGTACGAGCTCTTTTCGGGGTCAGCGGATGAGGGCTGCTTGCGGTACAGCAGGAACACAGTCCAGCGATCTGCATCAGGCATCTCGGTCTCTGAAGAATCGGAATCCGGAGTCTGACCAATGTAAGACCCGCCTTCGATGAAGAGAGGAACCAGCAGTTGGACGCGGTTGTTGAGTTGTTTGACCGCAGGGTCTGCCAGTGTGCCCTTCCAGATCTCGTATGTGCCATCGGTGCCCTTGAAGCTCGAATGAAGATCTCCAGGAGGTTTCCAGTCATCGCCGAGATTTTTGGAGTTGCTTTCGAAGTCCGCAGCTTTGCCGAATGCAACTAGAAATCGTCAGCAGTTGCTCGTGCATTTCAGCTCAATACTGCATACTATCAGGAAGCTGAGCATTTTCCTTCAGCATGCCCATAACATCCATGGGTTCGGTTTCGCCGATGGGAGCGAATTTGCTGCGATGCGACATTTGCACGTGTGGGCGCATATCGTTCGCGCGGTATCTGAGGTTGATCTTGAGATCCTTGTAGCCAAAGATTTTCTCATCTTCGCCAAAAATGGGATAGGTAAAGCTTGGATTAAAGGTGGAAAGCGATTGAAGACCCGAAGCTGTTGGCGCAACGAGACTAATATTCAAGGCTGTGTTCGAGTCGGCGAGCCCTAAGCCAAGGGTTAGAGGCTGCATCAGCTGAGCTACAAATTCAACAACTTACAGTCTTCAAGATCTGTGAGGGCAGCCATGATTGATCTGGGCCGACTCCGGCTCTGTACAGGTATTTCTCTGACGTTGGTAGAAGAGGTGCGTGGCTCAAGTGAAAGTATGGTGAAGCTTCAAGGACTAGGGGCGATCTGGCACGCGAACCGCGTCGTGCCTCGCGCTCGTTAAGTGGTTTGTGCCTAAAACCTGAGGCCAGAACAAATAAACTACCGATCTAGTTGACAGCCAGCCATAGTTAGAAGCCATCGCTGGCAGCCTAGTCTACACTTCATGCATGACAGATCAAATAAAGAAAATCCAAATTCGATGTTTTCGGCTCTAAAAGGGAATCTATACGAGTTTTCTTGTATGCCCATCGCTTGCAGTAAAGTAAGACTTCACATCGGCTACCTTACAAGGGTAGCCGCCCCTTCAGTGGCTCGCAGTGGAATTATCGGGCGTTTATATAAGTCAATGGCAAGTCGATTGGCCACATGAGCGTGAGGTGATAAAATTATCTAATAATTGTGACCAGTTCTTCCACTATTAAATTGCTCCCGCGACGTTATTTACCCCATTCTCAGATATTTTGGTTGATCCATGCTGCAGAATCGCAAATAATCTCGTCCCTGGTTTGAAATCCTTCTGTTGAGTTGAAGATGGTGCTACCGAAGCACTGCCAAGGCCAATCCGGATCCGTGGCGCTGTTCCGCCAGCAAACTGCATTGCAAGGATTACATCGGCCCGATGCAATTGCCGTCTTATTGAGGATATTGTACTCGGCACATATATCGATGCTGTCATTGAGGCTCGCCACACGTTAGTTAACGAGGTTGACCGCGAGTTGTTTGTAGCTTCGCGCAACCGCCCTGCGGTTGTGGGGGCGCTGTGATGATTGGAGGACAGCATCGGGATTCGAATTCTGCTGACAAAAAAGTGTTTCAGCTGCCGGATATTCGCTGAGCTCAGCCTTGTCACAAAGTGGCTCTGACTGTTTTGCGATTGTTTTCGTTTCTTCCTGCTTGGTTGGCGGACTCGTCTGGCATGCTGCTGTCAAAAGTCGGGGTGTCGCACAACCTGATCGATTTTGGTGTGCTACAAGATGTTAGGCCTACCCTCACCCGAGGAACTAGAACAATTGCATACGATATATCATCAAAGTCGTTCATGGTATTCGACTCGGAATAATGGATTTTGTCTTTATGATTCGTATGATTTTGTACATTTAAACCAACTACTTATTAATGAGAGCAACACAGCAATTTCAGTAGGTTATCTTGTGCTTGGTGTACTGGCGCGTCGGACCCACAGGCTAACGCTGCGTGCGGTGCGCCGAAGTGGCAGCTAACAGTGGCTTTACGAACTAAACTTACGTCACGGGTCGCTCACGCAGATTGCAACTTTGCGACACACATTCCTCATCTTATTTTTCGCAAACCTCCATCAGCACCGCTCGGATGGCTTCGAAATTCGTCGTCAAGTATGTTTAATACAGCAAGCCGCCCGTTGCCGGTGGGCTCCATCATCTTTTCGATCCTTGCGCTTCTCGTCGTGTCCCTGGTAGTCCTGCTCATTCTGCGGCACTACCTGCCGCTTCGGTCGACGCCAGGTTTCTACTTTGTGCCCATCTTCTTCGCCATATGGCTCCCGTCCGTCATTGTGCTTCTGGTGCCGATAGACCTGGCCTCGAGCGCGGGGACGGATGATGACGGGACGCGAGGCATTTGGCTTCCTGAAAGGGTCATTCTTGTCTCGTGGAGGATAACATATTGGCTGACATTCGCCTTGACTTGGTTTGTATAAGACGGTGTTCAACCATGTATATTTCTAACATGATGCAGGTTTATTCTACCGATCCTTGGCGAATACTCCGACGCTGGATATCGAGAGCCACACGACCGACTGATGTACTCGCTCCGATCGAATGCACAGTTCTACGCCATGGTGCTGGGTTCCGCCATCGTTGGGCTTGCGTATGTGGTAATTCGATATGACGTAACATATGACTCCCTCAAGGGTGTCGTGATGGCTTTGGCCTACTGTTGGGGCTTAGTGTTCGCCATCTACCTCATGGGACACGGACTGGTCTCCATACCGAAGCGCCTGATTCGCGACGCCAACATAGCGAACAAACTTCGCCGACTGCAGGCAAAAGCGCCAAAGGCATACGAGAAAATGGAAGATTCCGCGACGTCGTTGGAAGAGATTGAAGCCCAAGTTGCGGAACTCGCGAAGCGCAAGATCGGCAGCGCCGCCGACTTTCGCGACTGGATCGAAGAGCTGCAAGAAATTGCCAAGGTTACCGAGACGAGACCGCACGCCACGGCCTTTGATGTGAATACCATGGACCGAACTGTTCCCAATATCATGACGTCAAAGTACTTGGCCGACCTCACACGGCGGCTGATCCGGGCCAAACACGCGAGGTCACGTTTTGTTCACGAGTGGCATGATTTGGTAAACGAGGCCGGAAAATTGCAGGAGATTTTGGATTCCGTGGCGTCAAAAAAGCTCATTTTTGGTGACGTTCCATCCCACGCGGGGCTATGGGATAAAGCCAAGCTTCTCAACCCCTACACCAGGTATCTCTGGCACTATCAGATCGCGCCGTACATGCAAATTGGTCTGGGAATACTACTTACCTTGGCATCTGCATGTGTTATTTGGTCCGAAGTAGTCAAGCTGCCCTTTCCCCACCTGTCAGTCATCCGTCTGAGTGTTGTTCACCACTGGGTCGGCGACAGGGCCGAGGTGGGCTTCGCTGGGCAAGTCATTTCCGCCTTTTGGATTTGCTACATGTGTGCTGCCGCGCTCGTGACCATGACTGAAGTCAAGGTGTGGCGTGGGCGAGCTCTCGTGCGGCGCAACACTGGCTACGAAGCCGCTTTCTGGTACGCGATGCAGGTCGCCAAGCTGACCGTACCGCTGTCCTACAACTTCTTGACCTTTTTGTCCAGCGAAGTGTACAAAAAGACTGCGTTCTACGGCTTCGTGGGTCGTCTGGTCGACTTTACCCACCTCGGTCGCTGGTTTGACGACTTGTTCCCCTACTTGTTGATCATCCCGGTCATTGCAGCCACGTTTGGCCTATACGGCAAAGTAAAGCGGCTGTTTGTCGGCATTGACCTGCTCGACGACGACGAGGAAAACTTGACCGGCTACGGCACGGGCTCATGGCGCGAGGGGCGCGACTTGATCGAGAGAGAGCTGGGCGGCGAGACTATTCGCCGTCGCGACGAGCTGTTTGCGAGACTGGCCACCGCAAGCGGCGGCAGCGGCCGGGCCGCCCCTGTTCTCTCAGTGCCATCCGGCGAAAGCGCTTCGCGGGGCGCACCGCGGACGATTGGCGTAGGCTCGGCACCAGGTGGCCAAAGAGCGGGCGCCTCTGCCCATCGTTACTTGGACGATCCGCCCGAGGACGATGGTCTGATTCAAATCATCGGTCACCGCATGAAGAACACGGTGGATAATATAGAGACGCCTAAATGGTTCCAGGACCTGGGGCAGGGCTTCAAGAAGCCAAAATGGATGGGCGGCGGCGGTAATAGCGCCAGTAGCCAAGAAAGAAGCGATATTCGGAGCTGGTTCGGCGGGAGTAGCAACAACAGCGAGGGTGGGCAGATTCGACTGTAACACAAGACGGGACATCTTTCTTGGCTCTCCTTTAGCGAAATAGACTTCTATATAGGCACCCACTAATATCAAAACGTTGTATACACATTGAGAACCGCAGTTGTCTTCCTTGCCGGTATAAAATTCGGTTGAATAGAAAGCTACTTCACTACTCTTCTTCAACGACAATGACATCGTCCCTCCGATCCTTCCACTCCTCCTCCGCCGTCACCGGCTTCCGGAAGCGAATCCACCGCGCGCCACGCATCCTATAATACCCCGACACTTTCTTCATCGCGCGCCCCCAGCCCAGCCGCTCCCTGCGCCACGCGCTCGCCGCCCGCACGATTCTGTCCCCATCAGCGACGAAGCCGCCGCCGGCAACCGCCGCCTCCTCCGCCGCCGCCGCTGCACCGCCGCGGCTCATCGGCATCTCGACCCAGACCTCTGCGAGGCGCAGCCGATCCAGCCAGACGAAGCCCAGCGCCGCCGCGACCGCCACAACGCTCGCGACCCAAAATACCCAAAACTGCGCGCCGCCGGGTCCGTAGCGGCCCTCGACGGAAAGGATGCCCGAGACGATGCTGACGGGGAGCAGCGCTGCCCCGAGGTACGCGATGCGGTCGAGGCTGCGCGTGTCGGAATCGGAATCAGCGGCGGCGACGGCGGCGGCGGCGGGAGGAGAAGGGGAACGAGCGGTGGTGGTGGCGGCGGCGGCGAGCTGGATGCGCAGCTGCACCCGCTGCGAGAGCTCCGTCCACGTGGCGGCTGCCGGGCTCGCATGCCGAAGGCTCTGGCGCGCGCCGCGACGCACGTTGTCGTCGTCGAGGTTGCGCTCGAGCGCGACAGCAAAACTCCAGAGCAGCCGCGCGTCGCTGTCGAGCGGCAGGGCGCCGAGACGAGCGGTCCAGCGGTCGTGGACGAGCTCGGCGAGCATCTCTTCCAGGGCAATTACCTGCTGCTGCGCGTGGTCAATGGCACTGGCGAGCTCGTCGTCGAGCGTCACAATCGAGGCCGGCCCGGCATGCCATCTCGGCGCCGCCGCGCCGTGCTGCAGCGCCGAGCGTCTCGTCGCTGCATCTTGGTGCGTCAGCCTCGGCGCCGCCACCTTGCGCCTCCTCCTACTCTTCTCCTCCGCCTCCGCCCCCGCCTCCTCCTCCTCCCTCCCGAGGGGCGTATCAACCCAGAGAACTGAAACCTGCGACGACAGCCACAGCGCCGCCCGCCGCATCATCATCACGCTCCTGCGCCCTTCCGTCGTCGTCTCCTCTGGGTACCGCGCCGTCCACCAACGCACCCCGCCACGCGGTCGACGATACGGCGCGCCCTGCTGCGCAAACGCTTCGATAAACGCGCCGTCGACGCCCGCAAGGTTGCGCAGCGCTTCGCTCACGTCGGCGTCGAGGACGGCGCAGCCGCGGAGAACGATGAGCTGCTGGACGCCGGACGGGGACCCGCCGAGAAGCTCAGACCGCAGGTTGTCGACTGTGTCGAGGCGATGCCGGTGGTGCGGCTGCGGCGCGGTCCATTCGAGGACGTAGCCAATGGGCGCGACGCTGTCTTTGGTGCCCGGGGGATGTCGCGACGACAGCTTCCGACAACGTTGCGACATGCTAGGCTTTTTCGGTTTCGTAGTTTCTGCTCTAGTCGTTCCTTGCGAGCAATCGTGAAGGATGAATATATTCTGGGCTAAATTAATGCCTCGTATCATGTCAACTTGCAAAGTGCATAGCCATAGTATATAGTCACTTCAGCCTGCAAGACCTCGTGTCTGCGGTAGTCACGCAGCTGTAACAAAGCTGGACATCTCTTGTCGGCTCTAAATCATGCGACCAAACGATACGCATAATTTTCTCGACTGACCTGCAACTGCGATTTCCTCTCGACTGCAAAGGCCATGGCTGTAATGTGTCGCCGCTCTGCGACGATCATACGCCAGGTCCAAGGTGGTCATGCGCCACCAGCCCAGTCACCATGCCACCTATTATCTCGCTGGAGATGCCAGCTGATGGATGTCTGCTTAATGGGACGACAGAAGCGCTGGTACGTCTCAGAAAAAAGAAGCAAAGTTCATATGCGTATCAATAGATTCAGATGTCTCTGCAGTAAAATGGAAATAACTAGGAAAGACGATACTCAACAGAAGATATCAGTTCCCATCTTTGCCTCTCCATTTGTTCCCCAAACGCCGTCCAAAAAAAAAAAAAAAGAGTTCGCAGACGTCGCTGCCTTTATTTCAAAGTTTGCAAGGAAACCAAAAGTGTTTGGTACAATGTGATGATCATGTCAAAGAGTTTTGGTTCCCGGGTTGGCAGAAGTGCGGTCATGGCGAGTGGGAGCACCCATACAGCGCCGCGGCGCAATCCATCGAGTCGTTACGAGTGCGGCTCGTGAGTAAAGGTAGAAAAACAGGCTGAAAATACATGAAAATGAGAGTCAAATGCAACTCTAATCCCTCAATGCAAAGTCGTGTACACATTTCTGCTGATGAGCTAGTCTGGCGGCCAAGTTGTCGTTCTGTGGCTATGTTCGGATGCCGTTTTGATAGCTATGATGCTCGTGATGACCGTGATCGTCGCCGTCATGGTGTAAAGTGACGCTGTTGAACTCGAGGAACGGGTCTGCGACTTCATTGCCTGGCGTGGACAGTCCACTATCCAGAGGGACACCTGGTATCTGCCTGGCACCGCTGATGTCGACGCTTTCGCTCTCCTTGACATTTCGGAAATTGACAGTATCGATGCCGCGGCCAGCATGAGGGACGATGGGGGGCTTCATATGTCGAATGAGTGCCCACTGCGTGGTGCGGAAAAAGGGGTGAACTTTGATGTCGGAAGCGCCAGCTCTAGCTCCAAGTCGGCGGTTCTCGTCCTTGATCAGCAGCTTGCGAATAATAGACTTGCAAAGACTACAGACACTGTTAGCAGGAGAACGGAGATGGTGCGGCTGATGTGTGAGCTGGCGCAATGACTTACTTGGAGATTTGTGGAGCACCAGCGTGGTCAGGGAAGGGAATGTCCTCGCGAAGAATGTTGGCAAAGGTGGCATTGCGATTCTTGCCCTTGAAAGGAGTCGTGCCGTAGAGCATTTCGTAGATAAGAATGCCGAGGGTCCACCAGTCGACGGCACTTGTATGACCGCTACCTTTGATTACTTCTGGTGCAATGTACTCCTCGGTGCCGACGAATGAGTTTGTGCGGAAGTTGGCGATGCAGGATCTCGTGTCGATGGTTGGGAGAGCGTCGGTTCGCGCACCATTCTTGCCGACAATCATGGTTGGTTTGCCGCCGAGGTCAGACTGTTTCGACAAGTCGAAATCCGAGAGCATAATGTGCCCGGACTGATGCAGAAGGATATCTGCAACATGGATTAGGCGGGCGTTGGGGATGACAGGGTGCAATGTGACTTACTTTCGGGCTTGAGATCTCTGTAGATGAAGCCCATGAGATGCAGGTACTCAAGAGCGGCCGTGACTTCGGCAGCGTAGAATCGCGCATCATCTTCGGGGATGCACTTTCCGGGGCGAGTCTGGAGGGCGCGGAAGAATTCGCCACCGCTACAATACTCCATGCATAGGTAGAGATGGTCCTCCGACTGGAAAGAGTGGTAGAGGGTGACAATAAACGGGTGGTTACTTGTGGCCAGAATTTCTTGCTCAGCGAGGGCTCTTTTGATCTTGTTGCGCTTGATCATCTCCCTCTTGCTCAAGACTAGAAAGATTGTTAGTTGATTGATTGCGAGGGGAGGGGCCAAAGATGAGGCATACCCTTCATGGCATATAGACGATTGCTCTTCTTCTCACGGACAAGATAGACTTTTCCAACGTCTCCCTTTCCGATAAGCTTGATCTTGTCAAAGCTGGAGGGACTAACTTCAACGTTGCGGACTTTGATGGAATTGGAGCTATAGGTTCGGCGGAAGGCGGCATTGGCAGTTTTGGGAAGCGGGAGGGCGCCGAGGGTATCTTCGTCATTCATACCGGCGGCGTGAGCTTTGGCTTGGGCGGAGACGGAACCAATGAGACCAAGCCTGCCGGAGTCGGGGCTCTGAAAGACGGGGTCCTTGCCAAGCTCGGCGGTACCCGGACGTTCGCCGCCTATGGCGACGACCTTGTCGGCATCACTGACAAACATGCCTTGAGCATTGGGGGCGCTAGCGACTCTTCGCAGCCTGCGCGCAAGTTCCTCTTTGGTCTCGGCGGTGGCGTGTTGGTCGGGACCGCCAGCGGGGCCGGAGATGTGCAGCGAGGGAGTGTCGGGGGGGCTAGGGGGTACGGAGTTGTCGTTATGATGGCGGAGGCCAGGCTGGCCCTGATGAACAAAGTAAGGGTTGGCATGAGCAGTCGGGCTCATGGCCTCGTCGAGTTGATTGTCCTCGCTCGCGACAGTATGGGCGCGAAGTCGGCCGACGGTATTACTAAAGAACTTTGTGTGGCGCGAGGGCTTGGGACTAGCAACGTTGTCGTGGGCATTGGCTGTGGTGACTGTGTTGTTGGAGGAGCCGACCGAGGTCGATGTATTCTTTTCCTTGTCGCCAGGCGCCGGGCTGTTGATACGGAAGAAGTTGCGTAATCGATGGCTCACCTGGCCAGAGGAGCCATTCGTATTCTTGGGAGGCATGATGAGGGCGGTCGGAGTGAGGAGATTGGTAGATCTTGGACGGGGTCAGAGTAACACAGTCGATGCCATGGCTTGGCTGGAGGTGAGAAAGAAGGGTGGAAGGATAGCGGTGATGTGCTACGAGCCGAAGCAACAGAGGCAGGGCAGAGCCAGTGGGAGGATCAGGGACGAGAAGAGGAACGAGAATCGGATGATGATGCCAGCGAGAGGGGAGGGTGGAGATGGACAGCGACACAAAACGGAAAAACGTGGGTGGGCACTGGCCAGTGGGCAGTGGAGGTTGCACCAGCGGTTCAAGTTGCTGAGCAATCAGTGTAGATGGCGGTGATGGGCAGTGGTGATTCTCAGCCTGGCAACAGCCTACGTACAGGCTCTGGCAACCCCTGAAGAAAAGAGTCCAGCTGGCAGGTCCGGGGGGCTCCTGGGGAGCCGGCCGTGGCTGGCCCTTAACTGGGGTTGCCCCACTGAATGATGTCAAGGCTGCCTTGCCTCGAGTTACTTCGTATGGCGTAGATAGCGTCTCTCACACCGCATAAGGTAGCCGAGTGGCTGTACATTCAACACCAACCCATAGACTGCCATCCTATATCGCACATGTATTCTGTTTGATATATCGAGCTCCGGGCTCATCAGTCAACAACGCCGTAAATGTCATCTCCTTGTCCAGTCGCGGTTGATGCTGTGCAAGGCGCTAGCTTAGCTTCTCAAGTGCGTGTAGTCGCTATCCCAGCAACCCAGCAAGTGCCTCATCGATCAAACGCTATCAATTTGCCAACAAATCCAAACACAGGCAGATGTAGAATCTACATCTTGTACTACTCGCACTTTATCATTGTACGACTCGACAACCCCCCAAAAAACATTCTTGGCATGCTCGACCGCTTCAAAGACTCGCTTGACTCCCGTGTCATCCCATTCCATCACGTCTTCCCCCTTGGCGCTAGCCACTCACAAGCAATTCACTGGTTCAGAACAATCATCGGTCTAACCTAAATTATAATAAATAATGATGCAATTTACTTTTGGCTGCCTCTCTCATTTTTTCTCTCCCAAGGGCGTCTGACCGGGGGTGCGTCAAACAAGGTAGTGCTCACTCATCAATATCACCCTTCTCTGTCGTCTCATAGGCTACATCACGACAAGCATTGTCTCACTCATTACCTGCATCAATGCCGACCAGAAACCCTGCGGCGCCTATGCGCTCTCCACATGGCAGGCTTGCCGCCTTTGCATCCGACCGATGCAGGATATTACTGCCAGTGCCGAAAGTGATTCATGCCTTCTCAAATTGACAACCTTGTGCATCCAAACTTTTTTGAGCTATGGCCTTGGCTTTTAGCGGCCTGCCGTCCCGACAGCTCCCAGGCTCTGTGCGTAAATAGCCTCCGCCAGTCCGTACCCCCTTTGCCCCTCTCTGCCTTATTCGCCTTGCCGCGTAATGCGCTTGGCGACGCCTCAGCCAGCCAAGCCAGCCTTGGGACGATTTCGGAAACTTTCCAAGAGCCTGCCCGTCTTCAACATCTGTCGAGTCGGACCGCACTTCCATGGTCTCTTTCATCGTCTGCACATACGAGGCCCGAAGATGAATAGAAGACGCGACAGTGTTTTTATAATGACTATTTTTAATTCTCGAAACAATACAACTATCGGCCTATAGGTAGGATAGTAGGCTATATAGCCTGGCCCTAACTATGGGGGGAGACTGCATTGCAGGGCCTTGCATCATCTGGCCGCGCTATTGGCCTTACGTATAACGTTATCCGCGGCCCATCAATTCGGCATTGCTCCAATTTATAAGTTATGAACATGAAAAAGAAGACTTTTAAAAATTATCTCAGAATTTTGGAGCCCATCTAAACCCCCAACCCATGTGCCTTGTATGAATCGCTGTAACGCCTGAATGTCCCCGGCTGCATCATAGGCCCGACCCCATATCCTCGTCTTCAGACACATCCGATGACTGCGAATCCAAGTTTTCGTCTCGCCGCAAAATAAGCTCTTTTAGTTTCCTCCTATTAGTCCTGTACGTCTGTAAATCTTCCACTAACTGATCCCGCGTCGAAGGCGTCACTTGGTTACCCTCCTTGTCCTTGAGAAAATCGGCCACAGCCTCAGCGTCTGCCTCGAGCTTGGTGCTCCAGTTCCAGCTGTTTTTTGGTCCATCTCCGATGTGCCAAGTCATGGGCACCAGGTGAGCCTGCTCTAGATGCGTCGCCAACGCCACACCATCAACCTGCCGCTCGACTGATAGCTCGCCGCATTTACCCCATAAGCAGCAATGCTGCTCTCGAGATTTGAGGTGAATTGCATCGACATGTCGGCGAAGCGTGTCAATGTTATGCAAGTTGGCCTTGCAGCCGGACCACTCACACAGAAACGTTGTAAATGTTGGCTTCAGCGCATGATAGAGTTCTCTCGGCGTCCGTAGATCAGGCCGGGTGACGGTCCTGCAACGGCGCTTCAGCGAGTAGTTTGGGATGTGCTTTTGCCTGCCAGACCGACCAACGTGCACAACTGATCTAGATCCAGCGCCACCTCGCATTTGGCCATAGGACATGCCGGCCTTCGATCCCTTGGGGCGACCTCTCCTCCTACGCGGCGGCTCATCTTCCGTCGAGGCCGGTTCTACATTCGTGTTAGCCTTTCATTTCCGCGGCAAGTCCGTGACCTTTTCTTGCCTGTGATTGCCACTTCGTAGTCGGCGTACTCGTCCACTTTGATGGGCGACGTCCTCAGTACCACGGACACGGGAGATTGTGCCAACTGAGTTGATCTTTCGTGCATGGGTTGTGCAGCAGAAGCACTCGCCGTGAGGGCCTTCTGAAAAACTGCATTCTGATACGCAGGATCGGGTATGGCAGCGAGGAGCGATGACTTGTCGACGTCAGCGTTGGGGTTGCTGTCCACCTTGGTAGGTGTGGCGTGTGCTCCTGGAAAAGGCGCGTAGTGCTCATTCATGTCCATGTCCATGGCCGCGCCACCAGCATCGCGCTCGTGAGTCGAGCAGGTATCGATCTGGCAATGCTTGCGGGCCGAAAATTGATTTTAGATGAAATAGAGACTGCGTATTCCAAGCGGGCAGCAGGCTGTGCGGCTGGCGCCTTGGGCTAAGCAAAACAGGGAGCTTGATGGGCTTGATGGTTGGAAGTGGTTTAGTTAGCCCTGCGGTTTGCAGCCCATGCAGGGAAGCTTGCTTGCATGGTCGCCGGCCGCCAGCGCATCGTAGCAGTTCGGCGTTTGGAAAACGACACCAGCCAGCCAGCCAGCCAGCCAGTCAGCGAGCTACGGTGGTTGGGCGGCCCCAACATTGCCAGCCTCACATCCACCACGAAGATCCTGCAGGCTGCACATCTCTAATTCACGCCCGGCGAGCGAAGTCCTTCAATTTGATTATCCACACCGACCATCTCAGATCGATTATTATGACCGACTTTTCTAATCTCGGAGCCTTGGAACCCTAGCCGTTCGGTCTGACTCTACGGTAGCCATCTCATCGCTAGCGCCGAGTGCATCCCACGTTCGCAGTGCAGTGGTGCCTGCTTGTCAAGGACAACTGCGATTCCTTTGCGTTGCAATGAGAAGCAGAACAATATAATAGCATGCTTCCTGGCTTATCAATCTACGTCAATGCGGCTCCACGGTTCCATATAACCGATCGAACCACCGCCATCATGCGTCGGGAAGCTGTAGCCTACCTAGTCGCTAACAGGAAGGCTGGACCGCTGTCCGGGTACGCCATGCGAACGATTCCGAGTCACTTTGCAACAAAGAGTCACTGCACACGTACTTCCTTAAGAGGCTGACGCCAGAATATACGTGTCGTAATTGCGGCGGTAGGCCACAGATCGCCGCCTGGTCACAGTCATCACAGTCATATGTTACTCATGTTCGTGGCTGCCCGAGCGAGTGGCATTCTCGCCCAAGCTTTGCCTGGCAAATACCGGATTAGGCGTATTGTTGGTAGTCGATCGCTCTTGTCTGTATACTGTGCCAAATTCATGGCTGCCTGCCCTGCCCTGCCGACATCCGAGCCTGCACAAGTAATATCCGCAGAGCCCCAGGCTTCTCTGCATGTTCCTCATCACTATCGTACTCTCAATGCTTCTTAATGATGTCTCATACCATGCCAAGGAAATCTCATCCGGTTCTTTCTCTCAAAATACAACCCAAGTTCACAGCCCGAGGTTACGTTTCCCACCTATCTGTGTCTTATACCATACCCAGATCCGCCCTGGCAGGCCCCAACCCTCACCTAAACTATACGACTTGGTTTGGCAAATTGGCCGCCCATCCATACTTAGAGTCCGACATATTTGCGACTGATAGCATCGGGCGCTTGCCATTCATTTTTGTGGACGAAACAAGCACCCGACAACAATGGCGTCTTGGCAGAGATCCTGTCAGCGACTTGACCATGAAGATGGGCGTTCTTCCTCGCAAGGTTGATATCCAGACTGCTCCTGGTCCCAGGGTCGACTTGCGCTCCGATCAGGGAGGCCTCATTGGCACCGGTGGCTGGTTCTTGCCCCAAGTTGACGAAGGCGACTTTTATATCCATACTGTCGAATGGGATCTGTCCGAGGCACCAGCAGGGACACGCGCCATCTGGACTTTTGGAGAGGGACCGCATCGTATCGAGCATCTTGGCACCGTAGACACCTTCGCACGCTCTGTTTTTATGGTCGGGGACGTGCAAAGTTCCCCTGCAGGGCCGCAATTGCGCCCTTTGTCTGGTACGTGCGCTACCTACTGGTTTGGAGACCTCCCGCCAATTCTTCAACGCCTCAAAAGCTTCAGCACCGATTTATACACGCCCATGGCAGACTTTTTCCAGGGCGTGGATGGCTCGTATCGCATCTTTATTCGAACCTCTCCACGAGGCTGGGGCGGCTCTGGCTTTCTCCTCAGTTATATCCTCGAATACAGCTACTCAATGTTGGAAGCAGTGTCTGATGATGAAGTCATGCGCCTGCTTGCTCATGGGATGGTACACTGCTTCACGGCTTTAAGCGATGAGGATGATGGTACCGAGAATGCTTGGTATTCCCAAGGTACGCGCTACTTTTCTCTTGCTTCCTTGTTGTGGAGGGTTCGACTAACACCAGACAGGCATCGCCGACTTTTACGCAACCTTTCTACCATACCGCTTCCGCCTCGTCCCGCCGTCTTACGTGACAACGAGGGTCAACAGTAGCTTGTGCAGATACTACACCAGCCCGGAAATTAACATTTCTATGAGCGATGCAAGTAAATCTTTCTCCACATCCTGGTATTCAAAATGGATACCCTATGATCGTGGATTTGCCTATCTCCTTTTAGTGGATGACCAATTACGGCGCCTGCCCGGTGGGCCAGATTGCAATGCCTCTGGTTTGTTCGACCGGATAATCGTGAATCTCTCGGTGAGATGGAGGCAAGGCGAAAAGGTTCAGCAAAAAGATTGGCTTGCTAGCATCGGGTACTTTCTACAAGGCACAGTCGACTGTGCTGCTCAGCTACGGGCCGTCTTAACGGGCAAACCCAGCATCAACCTCGCAGGCCGGCGTGTGGGGTCGACGAAGAATATACTTCGCGAAACGAGACAGTATGTCCTTCAGTTTGGATACAGCAGACCGTCTGTGACGAGTTGTGTTGTCGAAGGCGTGGTGCCTGGGTCCCACGCAGAGCTTGCTGGGCTACGAAACGGCGATGTGATTGTAACAACAGGATCTACCACCGAGACTGCGCAGGGCTCCCTCACAAAATATTTTTTGCACATTGAAAGGCATGGACAGGAGTTTAGCGTCCAGTATTTCCCCCGAGGAGACCAAGAAGTGTCGTGTTGGCAGTTGGAGAGTTACAAGGAGGACTTTTTACTCGCGAGTTTTATAAGTTAGATCGATTTGTGTGCTTGATCGAAGAGAAGGTAGTTGGGCATGCACATGTGTTTACTATACCATGACATTCAAGCTTGTTTGTTCCCTTTATACTTACTTAAGAGCCTCATTCAAACCCTTTGAAAATATCCTTGACCGTAGTCATCTTTCTACCCCTCGGGTCATGATTGTCCGATGTCCTTTCAGCCAAATAGCGCAACGGCAACGGTAGGCATTCGCCTGCCGCCCATCGAGCCGAGCATGAAGCCGTGTATGACGAAGTTGACGGGTCCGTAAAGTTTGCAGCTTTACCGCACGGGTTTTGACCTTGTGGACGGGCAAAGTGCGACGTTTGGGTCAAGAAGCACCCCGTAGACTTGAGGCATCTGCAGGAGTGCAAATCCCATCACCTCAACCAAGTGTATCTTGTGGTGAAAGGAATTAATTACATGGAAACTGCGCTTGTGCCACCGCTCACTGCCATGGTTGATGATGCATCGGGGCCGACAACTGGATCAGTCTTCACCTCCGGCGATGGCGACCACTTGCAAAGATTAGGAAAAAGAGGAAAAGCAATCGTCGGAGGTGCTAGCTGTGGCCTTTCGGCAATGAAGATGATGCCATCGGGGAGTTGACGTGATCAACCTTCTGCCAAAAACACCGTGTAAGTGCACTGTGCCGTGTTCTCGTTTGCTCAAGCAGGATACTGACCTATCGATGAGCGTTGGCAGGCGTAGAAGCTGACTGGGATAATGTGCTGAAATTACTTTTGGATAATCCGTCGTGTCCATTTATTTCAGATGCGTCGCGCCCTTGGTCTGATCTTCAGAACTCACGACATCGCGGCGCTGCGGGGAAATGCCGAACCCCCCGAAGAACTAACACAATAGACTTCCAGCCAACCAATCTCCAAAGCTTGAAGTGACAATTTAACGTTTATCGAAAGAACAAGCCGTGCACCACATAAAAGATCGGCAACCCCATATTAATCAGCGAAAATGATACAAGAAGCCTTTGGGATGGCTCTATCAAGGCAGCATCGTGCTGGCGCCATGTGTCGTCATCTTGTCTATTTGTAAGCATCGACCTACAGTACCACCACTGATACACTATATATGTATACCCGAGTTATCCTGTTTTACTCGATATACGTTTATTCGGTCTGAGTTTCTTTCGTCTTTCCTTCCCGAGTAAAACTACCCCCCCATCACCATGACCAAGCCTACATTCTACGCCATCGTCGTCGGCGTCGGCTCCGGCACCGGCGCCTCCGTCGCGCGGCACTTCGCCAAGGGCTATCCTGTTGCGCTGCTCGCGCGCAAGGAGGCGAGCTACGCGCCCGTCGTAGAGGCCATCACCAAGGCGGGCGGCACCGCCATCGGCATCGCCACCGACGTGTCCGACGCCGCCGCCATCGACGCCGCCTTTGCGCGCATCGCCCAGGAGTGGCCCGAGGGCAAGCTCGCCGCCGCCGTGTACAATGCCGAGGCGGGATTCTCCTACAAGCCCTTTCTGGAGATGACCCCCGAGGACCTCGACCGCGGTCTCAGCACCGGCGCGTACGTTTTTCTTATGTTATCCCTTGGCCTCGCTTACGCTCGTGACTGGGCTTGTTAGGTGCAGGGGAGGAAAAAAAAGAGAAGAAAACTTTTTGCTAACGACGGGGAAATAGAAAGGGCCTCTTTTACTTTGCGCAAAAGACGATCCCGCAGCTGCTCGACGTCGTCGACGCCGGCCCCGCGCACCCGCCGACGCTCATCGTCACGGGCGCCACGGCCGCGCTCCGCGGGTCCGTCCGGTTCGCGGCCTTTGCGGCGGGCAAGTTTGCGCAGCGCGCCATTACGCAGTCCCTCGCGCGCGAGTTTGGCCCCCGCGGCGTGCACATTGCCTACGCCATCATTGACGGCGGCATCGACACGCCTTGGGGCAAGGACCGCGTCGTCAACGGCGGCGTGGCCGACGGCAAGATTAGCCCGGATGCTGTATGTATTCTGCTCAAAAACCCTCGTACTTGTTGTGCGAGACGGTGCGCGACTAACACGAGAGCTTATAGATTGCCGAGAGTTACTGGTACTTGCATACACAGCCTAGATCGGCATTCACACAGGAGATTGAGCTGCGTCCATTTGTGGAAAAGTTCTGATAGCATCTACTTTAATGAACAAATAATATACGATACACCATAAACAATGAGAGTACAAACAATTCCAAGGGACAATTTGACGAACAGGCTACATGACCAAGAGCCGCAGCATGCACCTTTTTAAACTTCCGTCTCAACGTCTGGCTTGCGACCGTCTAGCGCCGTTACGTTTTTCACTTTGCGCGCGAGAAACTTGACCTCGTCCTTGGCAAACTGTACGTTGCGCATCGGTCGCCACTGCATGAGCCCGCGCTGCTTGCGGTGCAGGTCGCGGCTGTTCGAGCGGTATTCCTTGATGGCCGAGAGCGGGCCGTGGCTTTTCTTGGACTCGCCGCTCGCGCCCGTGGCGGCCGTTGTCGTAGTCTCGAGCGACGCGCGACCGTCAGCACTATCAACGAGGTTGCTTCCTGTTGTCACAGTGGGCTGCAGATCCGATGTCCCCGCTGCCGACTGGCCATTGATGGGAAGGGAACTACTGCTGGTATCCTCCTCGCTATCTGCATCGTCGTTGCCGTCTTCACAATCGTCTTCGTCGTCGTCGCCATTTCCATCGACGTGCTTCCTGCCGGCCATGGCCTGCGAAGGGTCTTCACCAAAGGCATTGGACCAGTCAGTGCCATCCTTGGCTAGCCACCTCTTGCGCTCTTGCTCGCTGGCCTGTGCCAGGACATCGCGCCCCTGCGTCAAAGAGTTTTCATGAAGCTCCTGTGTCAGTGGTGGCACCTCTGTTTTGACTTCCGTCTCACGAACGCCCTCAGCATAGCAAGCCTCCCAGGTTTCGATTGTCTCGCGGGAGTCATTGTCGCTGACGAAGCGAATATGGTCAGAATCTGTGCCGGGCGAAAAGCGGCCTCGGAATCTGAGGCGGCCGATTTCTTTAATGTCAAGATCGGGTACTTGTTTGAAATTCTCCTCAGTGATGTAATTTTGCGAGAGACGCAGGGAATTGTTGCACTTCCAGAGCGGCACATCAAACTCTTGCTCAGTGCAGTCCGTGACATCCTTCAGCCAGATGGCGGCAAATGCATCCGAGTGCCTTTTGCCGACAGGATTTAACTCGAGGAAGACAGGCGACCTGTATCTGTGGCGGACGGGCAGCCGAATCTTCTGGCTGTGGCCGTTGCCACTTACATCGAATGTCAAGTCATCGCCCTCTCTCGTCGAGCATGAGCGTCGTACGCTGGCAGTCGAGCCACCAGTGCGCAAGCGCAACTTGGCCTTGGGCGCCGGCGCCCATCCCACAGCCTCGATCTTGTCGGATGTAAACTCAAAAGTACCAATCTCCCAGCCCATTTCCGGTGGCGGCAGGCGTAGCTCTACAGACTTGAACAATAGTGAGATACGGGCGCGACCAAAGCCAATGCCGCCGTCCAGGGGGTACCATCGCGTGACTTCGCTGCTCGTTTGAAGAATGTCCGATACCTTGAGCGGAATGACACCAATGAGAGGATCATGTTGTCGATGACGGGAATCGCGGACCGCGACGGTGACGATTGAGGAGCGCCAGTCACGAATAAACTTTTCAGTGCCTGCGTTGAAGATGGGCTGCGAAGAGACAACCTTAGTCCGGGTTTTGTAGGCCAAATCGTCGTTAATGAGAATTGTGCAGTAGGAGCTGGGAAGTTTCTTGCTTTCAGCCTCCTTCACTTCGCCGGCCTCGGGGCGAGCTGGTTCATACTCCTTGCCCTTGCGGTTGCCGTCTGAGCCACGAATGTTGGCCAATTCGAGGCCAACAATTTGGTGCACAACGACACTCAAGATACCAGAAGGCCAGAGCGGGTCAGGTGGTGTGTGCAGAGCTGCTTCATTTTCGGCTGTTTGGGGCACGGCATTTTGGCGCTCGGCGGATTCGGGCTTATTCTTGATCTCATCAGGCAGATTGGGGTTCTTCTCATCAGTTCGCAAAGCCTTGCGGAAGAGTGTCTTGCCAAAGAAGCCAACTTCCCAGTGTAACTCGCCCGGCATGCTGCTGTCTGCATGCATTCCCTTGAGCTTGGAAACTTGAGGGAAGAACTTTCCGGGATGTTGAATGAGCTCTAGAATGCTAAGCTCGATCTTGCCCACGACATCGTCGGCCGAGGATCGGTCACTGTCCCAAAGTTCCACTGAGAGTTGCTCGTCTGCTTGTATAATGTCGGGTGTAACCAAGAGGCCACAACTTTCGCCAAAGTACGGGTTTAGATCATCCTGAATGACGCGGGTGCAGAATTGTGGTTTGGAAAACTTGCTCCAGCTGATGGTAATGTACGGGTCTGAGCCACCACCCTTGCTACCACGCTGATCCTGCTTGCTCAGATCAACTGCTTTGTTGATACGGATATACAGGACACCCATGGCCATGGTATCCTTTTTGATGTCATCGCCCGTAAGCATGCTGCTAACATCGAGGGTCAAGCTCTTTGGTGCGACATACATGGATGCCGCTGCCGAGATTGCCCAGTTGACAAAGTTGGAAATGAGAGGTAGGTTGAGAATGTTGACACCCTTTTGGATCATTGGAGTACATCCGGCTTGGACGTTGGGGACGCCCATGAGAGTGACTGTCATGGTCTTGAGGAATGGCGGGTCCGGTGTAAGCTGTAGTCGTAGGCGAGCAGTGGCCACCAGGCCCTGCAGCTCAACCCAGACAGGGAGGGGAACACCGAATAGCCCGCGAATACCCAGATAGAATACAAGCTGCATACCCATGTTGCGAGCCTTGGAGGCGACGTCTTCGCCAGAGGGTTTTGCGTGGTAAGCAACAGAAACCTCCATATTGTAAAACTCGCCGGCTTGCTCCATGGCAGCCATTTCGTTGGGGTCCATAGTCTTTTCGTTTTGCTTTCGTATATCGTCCTTGATATCCTGGACATGCGAGTCTGGAAGAGCTCGCATGTTCAAAATGCGAAGCGGGTTGCTACCCTGATGAATATCGGCAACGCGAATGTTTTCGATGATGCCGGGGACGGAAGCTGCCATGACGTCTTCTAAACTACACAGCTGTTAGGCTTTTTCCTTGTTTCATGACAAGAAAAAGTGTCTGGAAATAAACTTACGTGTCACCAACAGCAGCAAAGACCTCGGGATTAATGAGGCCCCAAATGATGCCGATGGCGGTATTCAACCACTCCACTGATTCGGGAATGAGGTTTACCTTGGCCGTCTCGCCACGCTCTTTCTCGCTGGACCACTCAACATCACGGCCCTGGCGAATGAGTTCCTTGCACCAGAGAAAGACACCAGACGCGACGCAAAAGCCGAGAGGAATCAGTCCAAGAAGCTTGCCACCGAAAAACTTGCCGACAAAGATGATGGCCACGAGTATGCCAATGCACAGCCCATTGGCGCGTTTCTCAAGGTTCTCATACATGGGCTCGTAGCTGACGGACGGGGTTTTGTAGAAGAGGACCGACGTCTTTTCGCTGCGAATTGGCACGTCGGAAGTAGTTCCCTCTTGCACAGGGTCGGGTGGTGCAGAAATATCCATTGTTTCGCGATATTCCTCGCGAGACATGTCCATGGGTTTAGGGACGGTTGTGTCTTTGCCGAGATTTTCGTTTGGAACTGACATCTACAATAGTAAGGTTAGTGGGCTGTCTCGTGGTCAGTATCCTGATGAGTTAGCATTTACCTGAGGGTCTTCCGCAGCCTTTTCGAAGTCCAATTTGGCGTCGCGAATCTGCACGTCCTTGCCAGTGACGGGATCACGCACCCAGCGGGCGTCCTTGCGCTCAGCCTTCTCGTCGTGCTGCTGGTGGGCTTGAACTTCGCCGTGTTTATCATTGCTCTTCAGATTACGATCAATCTCAGCGTCTCGCTGTTGCTTCTCGCGGTCGAGCTGAGCCATGAATTCCTGGATATTGGGGACGCGGTTGCGGCCAGAGTAGTGCTGGCCCGAAGGCACAACATGATTCTGGTTATCCATAGTGAGAGATGCCGCGGATTTGATGCAGAGAAGTGTAATGCTGGGAACTGATAATCATAGGTCGATATTATTCTCTCTGTAATGCTTCTTTTTAGAATACTGCGTGCATTGGACCAGCCGAGCCGCAGCGGTGTTCGTTTGCAGGTACCTAGGTAGGTAGTGTAGCTTTCGTCAGTACGGGGAACCGCTTGATCAGCAGTAAGCAGACCTCAAGTACAGCAAAGAGATTAAGAAGAAATGAGGAAGGGAATCAAGAGATGCAAAAAGGAGAAGAAACCCTTCAACATTCCCAAGGGCTTGATGTAAACGTCGCCCGCCTTGGCTGGGACAGCTCAAGCTCGCTTGGACCATATCTATGACGTATCTACAGTGGTACCGTACCTAGTCGGTAAAAACGCCAATTCGCATGTTTATCGTACCTAGGTGGGGTACGGCTGAAATTTAAAGTGTTCCATTTGGATTTCTGCACTGAATACCTGTATTTAGCAGTAGATTTAGTTAGTCAATCATGATTAGGCTTTACCTTATAAAGCCCCGCGCGCTAACATCTGTGCCGCCAAGGTACCGCGCACTCAACACAATTGCAAGGGAAACATCAGCACAATCGTAGAGACAGCATCGACCCGTTAACGGCCGCCAGAGAGGTCACCACGCGTGATGCCTGCGAGTGCAGACGTCAGTGTTTAGGGGAAAAAGCCCGCGAAAACCAGAGAGTGTACAAGGTATCTGT
Organism: Beauveria caledonica; assembly: GCA_030777785.1. Taxonomy (NCBI): domain Eukaryota; kingdom Fungi; phylum Ascomycota; class Sordariomycetes; order Hypocreales; family Cordycipitaceae; genus Beauveria; species Beauveria caledonica. The sequence goes on along the minus strand of JAPFSE010000012.1, from coordinate 143,920 downwards.
CACGCAGAGCAGTTATGAGGCAGAAAGTGGCGAGCTTGACTTTCTATTTCCAAGATCGTCTGAGCAAGTGCTTAGCGCTAGTCCTTTTTAGGGATAGCGCTGAACAGCCAGCTACCATTGGCAGAGGGCAGACGCCATTGCGCCGTTCAGGATCCCTTAACTGTCTTCCTGTTTCAAAATGTAGGTCCTTCAGTGCTATCTCTCAAGGCTGTATACTTAGCTTTGTAAGTAATCAAAGCTGGGTATTCTAAATTCCTCCGGCAAGATCAAAGCTGCTAAATATCGAGAGTCTCGATTTCTCGAAAGCCATGGGTCGCAAGGAAGAGAGCTGAAAACCACGGTCGCTCAGCTCTGAACATGACAAGACGAATCACGTTGAATACAATCTTTCTAAGCAGCCACTCGTTATCGCGTTTGCCGCGTAGTTATTACAGTACTACTTATTTTCCCTTGTCCAAGTTGTACCCGACCAGGACAGACGAGTCGGCGCTGCACATGGTAAAAGGAGTAGACAGAAGAGGAGAAGAACAAAATCCATTTAATAAATCCCCCCATGAAAAGACGGATCTCAGACTTGATTAGCAAGACCCGATGTAGCTGTACGGAGCACCGTGTGCTGGCCCTGCATTTTCTATACCTGGTAGGCAAACTGTCATCATCGCTTTTGGATCCAAAAGTTGAAATATGCGTATCTGAGGGTGATTTGTGGAAGCCCTTTCATACACCATCCCCTCATGAAAAGACGGAACTCAGACTTCATTAGCAAGACACGATGTAGCGGTACTGAGTACAGTGCACTGGCCTTGCATTTTACACCTGGTAGGCAAATTGTCATGATCGTTCCTGAGTTTAAAGTTTGAAATATGCGTATCTGAGGACGATCTGTGTCAGCGCCTAGAGGAACGGCAGATCTTTTTTTGTGAAATTTTCTGCCAGAAGACGTTTACTTGTAGTTGATTTAATAGGCATTATTGATTAGCTGGTTAGAGGACTCAGCTGGAGGTGGAAGATTTTGCGTACCTGTTGAGATGGATTCCAATGAAGTCGGCTCCCACGTCGGGAATGGTGGTTTATATAGGCTTGAAGGCAGATTCTTTTTCCAACTCTCTTTTTTTTGCCGCTCCCCCAAGTATGTTTAACTTTCTAAATTTTCACCACGTCATGGCGTCTCCGAACTATCACTTCTAGCTTTGCGGTCTCGACGCGGCGGACGCCTTAGCTGTTCCAATGGTACTTTGAGGGTACATCTGACTTGATGGGCCCAATGTCACTTTTCTCCTTCTCGAAAGGCGGTTTTGCCTAGTTGTTAAGGAACGGGAATGCATCTACTCGAATCTGTAAGGCCTGTAATGGAGAATCCAGGTTTGAAGGCTTTAATTCTCGTTGATGATGTCTTCCGAGCTCATCGCTCTCTGTATTGTTGCAATGCGGCAACTTGCTGGTACTAAAGTATCGGGGCACAGCCACTAAAGGCACCAAGACGCCGCCACTTGAGGCCGGTCAATCATTTTCAAGCTGCTCCCGAGTTGTGAGTCCCAAGTCCTGACAACATGTGAACCACCTCCCAAGGTAGCGAGCACCTATGATCTAGGTACTACTTCGCTTTCCTCGTGTTGAGGCGTTTATTTTTGTACCAGGTGTTGACCAAGATACATCAAACCCATGCTCTAGAATGAGATGCTTTCGCAACCATCTCCGACGTCGGGAAAGCACCAATGATCATCATTAAAGTACTACATCTAGGTATAGGAAAATAGTATCAAGCTACTCGTTTTTCACCACCGAGATCTCTGGCTCGGTAACATACCCCATTCGCCAAAGACAAGTGTTGCTTTTAATTAGAGTTTCAGGGTCTGCCAACCTTATCCATGTATCGTCACATTTTGCCGAAGCTAGCATCACTCTTCCGGCTCCGACTTACGTATCTGCATGTGAACGACGCAAACTAGAGCATTTCTAGCTTATCAATATAGAGCTAAAAAGAAAGAAGAAAGTTATCAAGACTATATACCACGTGCTTATAGCTGCGGATTCGCAGGGCTATCCGACAACTGCCAAACTATATTAAAAAAAGGCTTAATTCTTGATTTATAAAAGAGTCGAGAGATTCCCTCACCTTGATTCATAGAATCTCCAACCAACACCGTCCTGCGCCCCATACCAGCCCCTTACCACAACAAGAATCTCTTACACGCTCCCTCTTGGGCCCTTAGGTCACCATCACCCCATCATATAACCGAAACCACGAGCAGCCCTTGACCCAAACCTGCAACATCATGAAGTCTTCTCTTCTTCTCGGCACAGCCATGGCCGTCGCCGCTGCGAGCGGCGCGGCCCTCCCCGCCACCGACTCGCCCAACTCGCCCAACTCGACCGCCCACCTCGCGCGCGCTGAGCTTGAGAGCCACATGATGACGTGCAACGAGGCCACCACAGACAAGCTCATTTTCGAAGCGTCCATGTCGACGTACCAGAACGCGTCCGAAACTGAGAACCCGAGCATGTGCATATGGACCTGGTTGGACAGTTGCTCGTGGCGGCCGCACCGCTTCAACTTCTCCCCCAGCTGCGAGCGCCTCAACTTTGGCTACCGCAACACCAAGCTGCAAGGGCGCTTCACAAGATCCATGAAGAAGCGCCTTGATGACAACTTCAAAAAGGACCTGTACGACTACTGCGGGCGGTTTTCCAGCCGCGCCAAGTGCGACCAGTGCCGCGACAGTGCCGACTGGTACCTCTTCATGAGGCGCCGTCTTCGCTGGGCCAGCACCCCGGTCGAGTTTGGGGAGGATGCGCATGACAGATTGAAAAAGTTGTTGGAGGTTGATCTGCTTGATATCAAGGTTGATGATGATATTGAGAACCAAAATATTCCCGAGATTGAGGAGCATGGTCGAGATGTTGACGACCTCGATGCATGGTTCGGTCCGAAAGGAATGGACATGAAAATTGACTCTTCCATTGCCGAAATGTCGATTTGAGGCATCATATCGAGACTATTAATATATCGTATTTCTTTTGTTTCTTCGTATTGGCTGGCCATTGCTTGAGCAGCTCGTCTCGGTCACGATAACTAGTTTGGTTGCCGTATCATGGAGGGAATCAAGTATCGTTTCGATCCTCGGTTCCCAGGTCTACCTGGACGACTCTGGTCTCTGAATAGCCGTGCCTCTTGTAGAACGAGGCTGTTTTCCGGTCTGCCTCGATGTAAATGTGTATACGCATCTCATTTGCCACCTGCGCGTCTCGTTGCATGTCCGTAGCGTCGGAGATGGCATCGCCATCGGCAAAACGAGTGGGTTCGAGTGGAAATGGGATTGCGATTGGGAAATATCAGTATGTTTACATGAATACTATTTAGTTTCCATCGAGAGTTACACCAAATCAGGTGTCATATAAGCCTCTTATGAAAGCTAAGGTTCCGTCACAAGGGTACGGCATCCAACGCAAAACAGCCCAAGGTCAAACTGCAAAAAGAGACTGAATACGGATCTACCAGTTGATGTCTGGCCGGTACTCAAGCAGCCGACCGCCCGAAACATGTCCATTGGCAATGCAGTGTACACAACCTCGTGCACATGACGAGAAGAGGTTGCGCAAACCGCACTACCAACACCAGACGGCAAGGTACGTAGAGATGGTACAACGGCAAATATGGAAATCTCGTAGGGTGTGTGCGCGCGCCCCGGGGGTACGATCCCGCGTATATTAACTGAGGAAAATTGCGAACAACGGGATGCAACAGGACTTAATCAAATCTGCGTTTGCCGGTAGCACGAAACGGTGGCCGGGGCGCACAAGTCGCTGCGTGCTCGGACCATTTACAGTTCGTTACCGGGATCATTGCCCAGGAAGATTGTTGGGCGGAGGACCACGGCTCGGCACATCATCCCAAGGAGGCGCCTACCTCGCCGCACAAGCGGCCAGTGGCTTCAGAATCTACGGAATTTATACCTGTTTAACCGTTGTTCCTATCCTCCCACCGACCAATGGGCGTACTGGGCACGATATTGAGTTTACTGACAATGCTTATTTCCTGTCCGCAGTGAAAGCCCCTGATGAGGGAGTAGATAGAGAGCACTGTCATAAGAGTTGTGTTACAGTTGTCTTCTGGTTAGAGAAGCGGCAACTGATGAGAAAGTCGCACCAAATGGTCCTGATCCTCACTCCTGCATATGTAGGACTAATGCATGACGATTGCTGCACGTGGTTCGCTGTGCATATTCTCGGCAAGCACTGGAAAGCAGTGCAGAAGCCTGGTGTACTTCGTAATACAGCATTGTTGAGATTTGTTACCAAGGGTCCGAAACTCCTGAGAACGAGGGCCTCCGATCGAAAGCCTCGCGCGATGTCTCGCGTCGGCGAGGTACGGGCAATGACGGGCCACAGAATCGTGCATCGTGCCTGAACCCAAAAACCAACACCAATCTGGTGAATTTGGTGCATCCACGCTTTTGCGTCCCATGGCCCAATGGCCCTCGCAGATGGTCACTTGCCTGGACAAGTCCAAACAGAGGTACTGGTAGGGACGAAGCGATACGGAGCGATGCAAACGCTTGCGGCGGCCGCAGGGATTAGGGACTCTGTTTGAATCTGAACACTTTGCTTTTTCAAAATGAGACATTGCGTCAGCTCAGTGGGTGTGCAGCGTGGGGTGGTCCAGTGCCGCAACCGCGGAGGCAATCCGTGAGGTGTGGGAGCAAAAAAAGTGTCTGGAACGAAAGACAATTTTGCTGTTTTGTTACAGAAAAGGCGGCGGCGAAGCGACAAGTGACAAGTCCGTTGAAGCAACTCAGGTAGCGCGATGCACGGGAGCAGCGCCACGATGGGGGACGCGGCTGGTGCAAGAGCGCGCATGGCAAAATGGCGGCGCTCTCAGAGAATTGTACTCCGTAGGGTACTGTACTTCGTAAAGCAGTCGCGGTTTGTATGTTTGATTAAACGCCCGGATCGCCGTTGGTGGGCAAACTGCAGGGGAGTGAGGCGATACTGCCAAGCACATGAAGCCGGTGGGTGATTGATGAATTGCGATCCGATTGTGCACCACAGCAATATCCATCCGTTATTCCTCCGGCGATGCTTTGGCCACGCTCGAACGGAGTACACAGACTCGCTATGGGTCTTGGCGTAGATCGCCTTCTCGCAGTGTCTGTGCTGAAGTAACTTGGGCCGCCCACAAGGGCCACAACTGAGGCCGTGGGTGCGATACTTGGCTAGGCTTTTTGAAGGCTGCTGATAGGCCTGGCGGGAGCAGCTGGCAAGGCTTTTGGCCGCACAATGGCTGAAAAAGAAATGGTTAAGTTATACTTTCATCTGGTTGAACTGCCGTTCTGTGTTGCCCGCTACTTGGTTTATTAGCTCAGGGGGCGCTCAAGAGAGGAAAGCGGCCGACGACGAGCCGACCCAAAGGTGGAGCACCTGGTGCATGTGGGCGTCAATGCCACGCGAATACTGACTTGCGCGACAAGTTGACCAAGAGAGTTTGAACAGTGGACTTGGTTTCAGGCGTCTGTGGTGACACTGGTGAGCCTGGACGGCGATCCGGCTGAGTAATTGAGAGCCCACCAGCCACTGGAGAAGCAATCAGGCAAAGACATTACAAAAGAAAGCCACAAGTCTGCAAGCAGCCACGAGCATGAGTGACGAGAATGAAGCTGCTCTCCTTGTGAGCGCCAGCATTTGGTGGTTGCGCTGCATGGCTGCGCTGCAATAGGCCCATGGGTGATAAAGGACAAGGTGGATTCGTCTCAAACATGGTTACTCGAAGCATTCGCGGCCAGGACGGGGATTATTTCACCCCAGATGCCCAGCTACTCAACTGCCTAATGAATATTGGTACAGAGCAGATGAGCAGAAGTACTGTGCCTCTGCGCCGTGGGCAAGTTGTCCTGCATGCTGCATGGGAGGCCTATTGGCGCAAAATCTCTCCCGCTCTTGGTGCTCTTTTTGCACAGCCGCCATGTGGTAGTGAGTGAGCATCACTTTAATTGAGGATCCTGTAATCCGTAACTTGATATGCGTCAGCTGCGTCATGGGATGGGACGGAGACCGCAGGGCTAGGAAGGCTATTGGGGCAACTCCGTAATAGCCTACTGGCGTCGTGCAACGAATGATGCGTGGGGTGATGAATGGGCTCTTTGACTGAAGCGAGCCGCGGCGGTGACGTTGGACGCATCTACCCGCAATGGTGAGTCCGTGGCTGAGGTGGTGGTGATGTTGGAAGCTCTCGAGGCGCAATAGTCGGTAGCGGTGCAGAATATGTCATTGCAGCCCAAGTCATGTCAGCGTGCCATCGAATACTTAGTTGTCTAATCCGAGTATGTGCCAGCAGATGAGGCAGTATGTATTACCTGCATAGCTTGAATACCATTGCCACGCATCTGACGCACCTGGTCATGTATGGCGTGCTGACGTTGGCAGGGTGCATCGTTGACATCGATCGCCCGGACAAAGCCCTGTAGGGGCAATTCTGAGTAAGAGCTAGTTACTCTGCCTATCGAGGGCAGAATCGAGCTGAAGCACCAAGTGACTAAAACGCGGCGAGATGGTGCAGAACTCAGTATCGCCTCTTTCTCGAGTTCTGGAGATGGCTTCACCAAGGTCTGGGCCGCCCTCACTACATGGGGGAGGGAAGCTCACCGTAATCAAGTGCCAAGCACCTGCATAGCTTGGCAGTTGTTCGATTAGAAACTCGATACTCGGTACCTAGGTAGGCACTTTATGCATATATCTACGCAGGTTATTAAAACAATAAATGAACTGCAAATGTAAAATAGTAAGCCCCTAGGATATGCGGGCACTCTACCCTCGATTAGGTAGGCAGGCAAAAAGGCGATTTGCTGTCGATGCCAGTCGCCGTTTGTCGAGTTTCGGCCTGCCAGGTGCCAGGCATCAATCATTGTCAAGCTGCGACGGCTATCATCACCAGAACTGCTCTCTGAGTCGTGTTTGCCCTTTTTTCCTTTTCCCTTGATCTTTTTGCTTCTTGTACATATCCTCCTTTTCATCAAGCATCAAATCACAGCTCCACGCCCCCATCCCATACTCGCGAGGAAAGCCGTCTTAGTTCGGGAGGCTGCCCCACCACTACGGAGCCACGCGATACTGGTACAGTGGTGCACCAAACTTTGCGAAAAAAGGAACAGATGAGCCCGGCAGGGGGCGGCCTGCTGGCAATGGCTATTTTACATGCGATGGCCTCTGCTACAGCTACGTGTTACCTCTCACGAATATGCCGACAAGTAGTGCAGGTGGCAGAGTGGCCTCCCTAAACGTATCTGCGACCGCACGCCTTGGTTGAAGCTGTCCTACTCGATGGCCAACTTCAGGCAGTTTGGCAAGTGTCTTGCCCTTCCCCCCTCCCCCCAAATTATGCCCGCACCTAGGTAGGTTATTGATGGGCCGCCCAGAAGTGCATGGATGGATGCGTGGGCACTGGAGTCTGGATGGCGGATGCACTTGCAGCTTGTTCCCCACCACCCCTGAAGCTGGTGGCCCGTCAGTGCCCGTCCAACTGCGACTCGCAGCCTTCCATCTTCCATGGACTCTCAAAAAAGTGGCTGACTCTCTCTCTGCCTTCCCAGTCTGGTACATGCAGGCGCATGCTCGGCTCGCCACGAAAAGCCAAAGGGTCTCTCCCCTGTCGGCTCCCCTTGCTTGTTGTCGACGCTAGCGAAAAGAGGGTTGAGGCGTCCCCGTACCACGCTCGTCCACCCTGTGCAGGCGAGGACAAGACGCTAGAGCCAAGAAACAAGACTAAAACAAAGAAGCACCTGTCCTTTCTCAAAGCACTCATTACTCGTCCTAGTTCTTCGTCTTAATCTGTGCGCTTTCGCTAGTTCTTCCTTCTTCTTCTTCTTCCTCCTCCTCTTCTTCTACGACCATTGCCGCTGTCTTCATTCTTCATCTCCCAGATCGCAACTAGCGACTGCCTGTCCATCACCGCAGCCCTGCCTCGATTTGTCCACCACACCACTGTGCTTCTGTCCACAACGTACCAGCTCCTATCTGGTCCAGTGGTTCCGCAGAGACGATATGACACGGCCTTTTACTGCTTGCTTAATTTAAAGAACAGTGCCAACGTACGTCCCTGACCTGACAGCTCAATCCTGGACATAGCCCTCCCTCGGCCTACATATCAAACCAATACGCCCCCTGTCTCCCACTACCGACCCTCATCTATATTCAGCGGGCTGGGCCAGCCATCGCGAGCTTATTGGGAACGCCCCATGTCTTTTGCTCTTGACGGCGAGGCCAATTGTGCGACGAATTTGCTATAGATTCCTTGACTTTTCTGTGCTTCTGGTTGCCCGCATTCTCTCCACCATTCTCTTCTCGACTTCTTTCCTTGCCTGGTTGCTAATGCATAGCAAAGATTTATTCTATACGTAGCGATTGCTTTCGCACGACCCTGGTACAACGCCCTTGTGCATCTTCCTGGTCGCCACCCCGTCAACGCCCGTACTCTCTGGCCATCAAAGGCAGCAACTTTTCGGCTCCCAATTGTCTTCAACAAAGGCACCCTTTTACAAGTTCAATTCACCCTTACGCGGAACCTTCGTTATGGACAGCCACAACAACCCGAGACCAACCTCTGGTCTCACGTCTTACAGTCTGCGATCCCATAGCATCTCGAGCGATCGACCGTCAACTGCCAATATCCATAGCCTCACCACCCCCCCAACGACTGTGTCCCCAGAGCCAGCCTTCATCGCCGCTTCTGCAGCTGCTCAAATAGTCACGAATGACCACGACAGTCACGCTGACGCTTGGTATGACCAAAACGGCATCGAGCCCTCAGATGCGTCTGTCTTTGTTTCAGAAGGAGCTCTGGAGCTAGTAAATGGCTTCCTAGACCAGCTTCTTTTCAATTTTCTACAAGTCGCAAGATCAACAAGCCTGTCTGCGCTCCGCCCAGCTGTTACAGAAATTCTGAAGCCCAAACTCGCCAGCGATACCATCGCAAATGCTGATGAGGAGCTTCGTGAGTACCTCGGCGGTGCTGATGAGGACGACTACGTGCAGCCACAGGGCTCGTCTCGCGGATGGGATGTGGAGCTAGTTTGGAAGCGCACACGACTTCGTTGTATGGTCTACTCGTCTCTCGGTGATATGGAGGAGGAAGACGAAGACATGTATATGGAGCAAGAAGATCTCGAGATCGGCGTCGACGAGGAGATTTCAGACGTCATATCACCGGCCGTCGCAATCTTCCTCACTTCTGTGATGGAATACATGGGCGAGCTTACTTTAACGGTGGCTGGCCAAGCAGCCTACCACCGCGTACGCTCTGGTATTGAAAAAGGTCTCCAGGATGGCAGCAGACAGCCTGGTGACATGGCTGATCAAATTATTGTCGGAGAGACCGATATGGAGCGCGTTGCTTTGGATAGGACGCTGGGCCGTCTCTGGCGTGGCTGGAAGAAGCGGCTTCGAAGCCCCATCATTGACACCATCCCCCGTCCATTTTCCCATGCTTCCTCTGGGCACTCACGCCACGGCAGTCTGACCCGCGACCTTGGTTCGCCGAGGTTACCAACTGTAGATGCAGACAGCGAGGTCACTAGACCGCAGGAGTCTGTAGAGGAGACGATCGTGGAAGATGTCCAGCCAGCTGATATCGCACTACCTCTAGGACCCCGAGACGTCGATGAAATCGAGGTTCCTGGTCTTGCAAATTATAGCGACGAGGAATCAGAGGCTGGTGACGACGAATTCATACCCACACGGCCGAGGAGCTTTTATGCCAAGTTCTCTGATTTGCTGGATTTGGCGGCAGCTGGAGACAAGTTCGGCTCTGGTACTCAGTCTGTCCAGCCCCGTCAAAGATCCAATTCGATGCCGAATGCTACTCTGTTGCCCTTCCACTCTTTCACCGCACGAGAACAAGTGCCTGCGAGAACGGAAGAACCTAACGTTGTGGAGGATACGACCGATGACAGTGGTGCCGAGGCTGACGAAGAACTCGTTTCCGATCTGAGTGATGACGAGGAGGTTCTTGCGGAGAATCCTAGAGGCTCGGTACCAACTGGGCTTGGCCTGACTACCCCTATGCATCATATCATCAAGAAGGCCAGCCAGGATTCTGTCGCCGATGACTTGGCCTGGGACTCTGACGGACCCGACGAAGTCGCCACTTTCGAAAAGGCCGAGGTTGTAACCTCGTCTAGGGTCTCTGTTGCAAGCAGCCCGTCCTTGTCGTCGAGTGAGTCAGCAAAGAAGGGCCACAAGCGGAGCACATCCAGCATGCACTCTGCTCGGATCATCGATGTCCAGGCTCCGAAAAGCCCAACATCATACACTCAATCAGGGTCTCTGGATACCGCTCAGCGTCGTCCTGTAAGCTTGTCTAGTGCCGCAGCTCTTGCTAGCGCAGCAGCAGTCGCTGGCACTAGCGGAGCAATTCTGGCAACCAAGTCCAGCATCGATTCCAACCCGATTGAGAAGAGCACCTCGGCCCCCTCTGTGCCAGCTTCGCGAGGGCAACTCGACCGGGCGAAGCCAATTGTCCGTAATGCGACTATCATTTCGGAGTCTGAGGCAGAGTCGGGAAATCACTCTTCCCTGGAGAAAGGCGGTATCGAAGCCACAGGAGTGGCTGCTCGCCGGAACGAAGAGACTCGAGGCAAGAGGAATCCCAAGTTTCCAATGATGCTTGATGTTGAAAAGGCCACCAGAGATGCTTTCGGCACTCGTGAGCCTCTGTCACCCAGACTAGTCAACACTTCTTATGACGGCAAGCCTACGTCCAATCCGGCGATGATTGCAGAGGCTAGATCGCCGGGCCACTCGCCCAGCCCTCGAAATTTGCACGGCTTTAGAGATAGCAAAGTATTGAGCCCTCTCGAGAAAGTGCGCGCCGAAGAGGAGGACGATGATTACTCTGGAGGCCTACACTCAATTGGCCCAACACGAGCCATTCATACCTCTGGCTCGTCTGGTTCCTCGATCACAGGCAAGATGAAAGTGGTACGGTCGTCTGAGGAGAATTCTTCTACAGGCCGCTCCGGGAGCGTTGCACGTAATTTTGAGGAGCTCATCCAGAGCAACCAGACTATCACATACACGCTCACTCCAGAGAGCATGCGTCACGCAAATTCTTCAAAACGCTCGCTTGACAGCCCAGTAGTGACCAAGTTTCCCGGCAGAAATGAAGACTCACACTCGCTGAATCTCCCACTACCATCGCCAACGGTGAGTGTTTCACCGTCTGCCTTTCGTGGACAAGGGTCCGAAAACCAGACTGTGGTAGAGACGAAGCAGCCTGGCCCGGTTCCTCGAGCCCCGACCGGAATTGCTGTGACCACTGGTAGGATGAGTGGACCGAAGGCAAGAGATGCACGGGTACCGAGCGAGACCACCTCCGACTTTGCGCAGTTTATCAAGTCTACTGGCCCGCCTTCGGAAAGCAAGCAATCACATATGCGCAAATCTAATGACCGGACGGGATTATCTGGACCCATTCCACGCGTGCCCGACTCGGTACGCCGGGCCTCGACCTCGACCTTAAGCAATAAGGGCCGTTTCCAGCCTCGTGATGCCGCTGTTACGAGCAAGAACGATACGCGCGAGCTCATCGATTTCATCCGTCAAGGCCCGCCGATTGCAGCCAGCAACCACCGCATTCCCCGCCATGTTGCCCCGTTTCGAACAACTATGGATTCGGATCAGCTGGCTGGTGCCCCTGGCGGTAAAGCTGTGGATGCGAATATCCCTGATCTTCGCTCCAGCCAAGCGTCTACAAATGTCACGGATCACTCTTTGCATTCCTCTTTGAACTCGAACTCGGCGCTTCTCAAGGGAAGGGGTGGCAGCAGTAAGATTGGCAGCATGTTTGGTGAGGATGATATGCCCATGCCGCAGCGCAAGACTCGCCGAGTTCGTGATCCTTACGCCATCGATCTGAGCGACGAGGAGGAAGAGACAGAAGAGGACACTATGAAAGCGACAAGAGCACCACCGGCGAAGGCGAAGAGAGAAGAAAGCCTAGCAGAGTTTCTGCGCAACTACGACCCGCCGCCAGAGCCAGCCGCGGTCGTCCACAAAGTGCCCAAAAAGAAAGCGAGTGCCCCCAGTTTGATTGGCCGCTTCACGCGCAGCAGTAGTGCCAAGGACACGACGTCGATTATGTCGGCTGATGGTCGCTCCCCCAACAGCCGCGCGAGTCGTGGCGGCCACATTCCCATCCAGATCAGCATCCCGCCTGGCTACGACAAATACGGTGCCATTGAGCCTCAGTCAACGGGCCGTCCGCGGATCTCGTCTGTTTCTGGAGCCACTAGCCGCGTGGCCATGAAGAGGTTTGAGCCTCGCGAACCGGCCGCGGGGACCTACAGGAGCGAGACGTCAGACCTGGCTGATTTTCTGCGCAGCTCTGGCCCTCCTGGCGACAGCATGGCGCCGGCAGTGCAGCCCATCCGGTCCGAGGAGTCCAGCAGTGGCCTGGGTAGGATGTTTGGCCGCCGCAAGAAGACGTCGTCATGAGCTGTGGCACGTCTTGTTTCTAGTTAAGGTTGTGTATATGTGTCTCGCGGAGGAAACATTTAACTGTCGAAGCTCACGCTTGAGTGGAGGGGAAGCACATTTGATTATCTAGCGTGCTACATATATCCTTGCGATCGTTTCGTTCTGCAATTCTTTTCCGGTTGGTCAATTCCTTGTTTTATATTTTTATGTTTACTTTGCTTGTACGTCTCCTGTCTTGCAAGGCGACGGGCCGCCACCTTCGACTGATACCATAGTATTTATTACGTCCATTTGTTGTTTGTTATTGTTTCTGCGCGTACTTACGGCCGTCTTGATTTCTTTTTGGATATGATATGATATTTTGCTACATATGCCATAAAATGAGCATTAATTTGAGCACTGGTAGGATATGCAGATAATTACAACCCTTTCCTCCATTTCGTCCTGCTAGTACGCATTCTCAATGCCACATTTCACACAGCCCACACGTACAATGGTGGTGAGGGCCCAACAAGCAGTGGTTGCGTAGAAGCAAACTTGTTTGGGATTGGCAATAGATCTCTGAAGTACAAATAGATGAAGCCCAAGTAGAAAAGAAGAAAATATTGGCGCAAGCATACAAGAACGATACGAGAATAACAGACTCAAAAGCATCGATTCTCTCCCGGCATCATTTACTTTCAAGAAAATAAATCTCACTCTGCCGGGGTATTCGTCAAAAAGCAAAAGCACAACGATGGCGGAAAGGAGAGAGAAAGAGTGTGCCCATCATCTCCTTGTGTGTTGGCACTTGACAATAGAGAAATGAGAGCTCAACATGAGGAACTAGATAAAAGAAGCAAATGTAGACAAGTTGAAGCCATGCGCCAATGTTGCAGTCCTCGCCCAGAACTTGATCCCAAGAAACACCAGTTATAAAAATCGCAACGCATGCCATCCGTAAGCGAAGAAAAGAAAATCGGTTGATGGATACTTGGACCGCATCTTCCTCTGTCGCCCTCAAATCTCCATCCTGCCCGCGATATCCTCACTCATGAACCTCTCTCTCGGCGTGTCCAGCATATCAACGCCGTCAAAGTCATCTTCCTCATCGTCTTCGATATAATCGTCGTCGGAAAAGGCAACAATGTCCCCATCTTCCCCTCTATTCCAATACAGGCCGTCACCGCCAGTCTCGTCATCGTCTTCCGGCGGTATTACCAGCTCGGCGTCGCGATCACTCAGCCAGTATGTTGCACGCTTTTCGGCGCCTGCCGAACGGCTTATACCGCTGTCGTCACCACTCAGTACACCAATCTTGTGCCCGTGCCCCCCGGCGACACGTGTAGGCCGAAGTGTCGGACTTTGAGAGGAAATGACAGGCACAACACGAACATAGAGGTATGCCACTCGCTTCAGAGCGCGGTTGAAGAAAAAGTAGTGAGCGGCCCAGATGGCGCATTCGTCCTCTTCGAAGGGGTCGGTCTCGGGATTGTATCGGAAGATGGTGCACTCGTTGAGGCGCATCTCCTTATCGATGAGTGCCCAGCATTGTGGCCCCCAAAATGAGCCTGTTTCGGATCCGTATGATGAATTGAGTGATGTAGGCTCGAAGGTGGAGGATGGGCGGACGTTTTGCAATATTGAGTCGAGGTTGGCCATAACGCGGCGCAGATTGCGCTCGCGCTTGAAGTCGCCGGGCCGAAGAACGTGGGAAAAGTCGTAGTGGGGATGCGAAGCATTCAACGTGGCAATCATGTAGGCAAACGTGCGGCGACTGGAGAGCTCGGAGAGGGGGCCAAAAGGACTCGAGGTGGAGAAGAGCTGCATTGATGGCGAGGAGGCCAGCATGTGTTCACGCTCAGGCGGCGATAAACTGGCGCCGAGCTTGACGAGGGCTTCATGTTGGGAGCTAAGGTCCTTGTCAATGTTCCTGTAGAGCTTTTTGTCGGAGCCGGTAGACTTTGTCGTATAAAGGTCGCAACCGCCGGTGACGTGGCAGTCGGGAGTGTTGAAATTGAGAGCGCCAGTGACGGCCTCAAAGTCTTGTACAGGAAGATACTGAGATAATCGAGTCAAAATAGTGCAGAAGAGATACCGGGAGTAGATTGATTGTGTCGCGCGAGATGCTGGATGCAACATACCTTCATGGCGAATCGCTGACGTGGTCTATCTGATCGGAGATGGTGCGGGCAAGGAAGCAATCTGGTGTGGGGCGAGGCTATTGATAGTTGTAGTGGTTGCCAAATTCAGATATCAGCCAGGATATCAGGGTGTCGAGCAGAGCGAGATTGGGGTTCGCTATATGGTGCGGCGGTACCGGGGTCGGTCGGTGGATGGATCGGAGGAAGTCGCGCAAGGGGAGGGAGGAGTGAGCTGTCGCGCGCAAGGAGAGCAGGCGATCAGATTGGTTCACAAATGCGAAACAATCGATGGTGACCAATCGCAAGCATATGCTCGTGTTAGGTCGGGCGTTGAGAATTGTTGCGCGGGGAGATGCAGGTCGGGCTCGCAGGATCGGGAAGGCCAGCGTCAGCTGGGCGTGCGTGCAGGCGCTGTTGTCTCGTCACTGACTGACAGGGGTTTGCAGTAGTATAATGCGATGGAAACAAGGAGTGCCAGCTGAACAGGTAAGGAATTGTTGAAGTGGAAGAAACGGATTCGTGGTAGAGACAAAGAGGCTGTCAAAGCGAAGGAGTGAGACCAAGACGTTTGGGGCGGCGAGACGCTTTTGGAGCGAACGACGGATACAGTTGCGCGCGACTGGCACGGGACGGAGAGGAGATAGGAAGAGCCAGACGGCTTGAGCTAAGTGGGGCGCCTCCTATGGTGTGCCAAGTGTGGTGAATCTGGTGATGTGCTGGAAAGCTGAAGCTGGGCACTGGGGTGCGCCTTCCAAAGCGGGGGCTTGGCCGGTTCGAGGGCTCTGAGTGGCAGAGGTGTCTGCCTACCTAGGTAGGTACCTATTGGGGCGCTGAGAGTTCGTTTCCAGCGCAAGTGCTCCGTGTCACAGCGCGGTGCAGCAGTTGTACTGCACGGTAATACCAGCACACATCCGCTGTGCGTGCACAAGTAGGTACCTAGGTACCAGCAAGGCTTTCCCCACTTGCGCTCCTCATCAAGCCCATGCCCGAGTCCGGTCATCGCACCCATCATCTCAACGCGCCAACGATATCGCAGGAGCACTGCCATGTGGACCAAGGCCAAACTCTCCGGTGCCCATGGCGAATGGCATACCCATCTGCCACCACGCGTGGTGGCAGCGTCATTCGTCTTGTCATTGCCGCTGATTGCCATTGATTGTCATGCGATTGCCGTTTGCTATCGTGTATCGCTCCCTTGGCGCTTCTCGTGAGGTCGTCTTCTGCGCTGTTAGTAAACGCAGCCTGTCGGCTTGACAAATCAATCAGTGCTCGTAAATCAACGGCTCGATGAAAAAAGTGATGCAAAAGATTCGTCTTGTCATTAGCTGCGCGAGGCCTTCTTTCCAGAGTTGTCGCGTCTCGCATTTCCCATGCGATGCCTGCCCGTTGCCCTAGCAGCCTGTCAACGGCCACTGACGAGGAACTGACCGACGGCGGCACCGCGAGATGCAATCTAGTCTCTTGTATCAACAGAATGGTTTTCCACTCCCCAAGATCTATACACAAAGCTAACCGGGTCACGCTGCCAAGCAATCCTTTCCATTGCCCGCGTGCCCATGTCCCCTTTGCGCCCTCTCTTCTCATCGAAGAGATGCTCAGTGCCCTGAGACTTTTTTGCATTTGCCATTGTTCTCCCTTCTCCGGGTGTTCCTTGTCCCGTGAAACAAACCAATGCGATTTGAGGGTTCTCATACGAACCCAGCATCCTCGAGGCCTTTCATAATCGACTCCGAGACCTGTAACGATAGTGTCAACGCCGAAGCACTCCGCGAAACTCCAAATTTTGACAAGAAATAAGAACAACACGATTTCGAGCTGCACTTATTTGATGCAGACTTTTCTTGTGGGTCGACTACATCAGTCGGGCCACTTCGTCCTCGACCTGGACGGCACGAGCCAGGTCAGCTGCTATTCTGGGCAATGACGGGGGTTGCAGCAGCGATAAAGTATTGAGAAAAAGGTATACTGGGGAAAAGTGTCCAAGGGCAAGATCAGATCTGAAAATCTTCTTGGCGACTTACCTCCATATCTTCCAACGAATCCTGCTGTCCTATACACCGCAGCACGTTCTTTTTGCTGCTCTCTTGCAGCTCGCCCGCGAGCAGCAGTTCGTCGAGAACATAGTATGCCTTCGTAAATGAAAAGATAATGTCGAGTTCGGAGACGTTGCCATAGTATTTGTCCATCTGCTCGACGTATCGGTGGATGATTTCGAGGGTGATGAGCTCGTTGTCATCGGCATCGCAGCCAGCAATGAAGAAGAGCGAGGCGTAGCGACGATAAACAATCTTGGTATCTGATGAACGGGTTTAGTAATCTAGGTTTCGATCGTGCCATCACTTGTGCGCACCTTTATATTCCAGGAAATTGCACATGCGGGTTCGTCGGGGAAGCACCAGCTGGCAGACGTCCTTGACAATCTTGGCCTTTTCCTTTGGTGATAGAGTGGTGAACCATTTGGCGAGGCGCTGTTGAAATTCGTGTTAGCATGTCAAGATTGACAGCTAAATCAGTGGATGCCACGTACCACCTTGCCCTGGCGGGAGAGAAGAATCAGATGCCTGCGAGGGGTTAGTTTTCGAGCGTGCTCCTTTTTCGTGCGATTGGGCCTGGACGTGACGCACCGAATCGCCATGGCAGGCAGCGGCACTACACCCGAGAAACGTGTTAAAAGACACGTCGAGATGCAGTGGGCGGCAGAGGTGCAGACGGCGAGAGAGGAGATGTAACGGGCCGGTGTCGTAAATGGAGATGAATTGTGTTTGTTTGGCGGGCAATTTCGAGTGGTTGGTGACGAGCGCTCCGCAGGGCCTCGTTACTAAGTAGTTAGTTATTGCTGTAACTAGCCTGTTGCCTGTGAGCTGTCCAGATTGGTGGCTGACCCCACCAAGCGCTTTGGCTGGCTGGACAGCGCAGTGGAACAGTGGGATTTAGCGCTCGCTGGTAATACCCCTTCACTGTCCGTACTCTGTAGATCGAGGTCTTTGTGGCCAGATAAAGGGGCTACGAGATAAGTAGTCATCAGCTACATCAAAAGCCATTTGACTTGTAATTCATCCTTCACGCAAGCCGTATGCACGGCCACGCAACAATATATTGACTGAGCGGCCGACTGATCGGCACTTTCTTACAAGCCGATACACTACCGCATCCTTTACGCAACAGCAGGCACCTTACTAGTACGGTACAGTGAGAAACAGCGCTGTGATCTGACAATGACGGCATGTAGAGTCGCTGTAACCACCGCAAGACAGTGCAAAAAGACAAACACACACCACAGCAACTAAGTATAAAGCCAACACTACCTGATCTCGCCACAACTCTAATCCAGCAGGCACACTCGAGGCAGACATAAACAAAGTCATTTCCTCCCCATCGTCTTTTACCCCTTACGCAACAATTATACCGCAGATTGCATCACCGTCATACGGAACGCAGTCTGCTGGGCATTTCCGAAAAGACGCCATCTCATTACTAATCAACCGTTCCGCTCCTCGGCGCCTTGCCAGTACTGGTGCCTGCTGCCATCATCAAAACCTGCGCGCCTAGCGGACCATCGGGGCGCCGCCGACAAGAGGAAAAACGGGTTGCGCCTTTCCCATGGCCTTGTCGACTTGACCTTTCAACAATCCCCAGATTCTTTGCTCCCCCAATTATAGCTTTGTGTGCTCTCCGTCTTTATCTACTTGTCATAATCGAAGATCTGCTGGCGTGCTAAGCCCGCCAACCCCGCCAAAATGACAAAGCTGATTCTCTCTACCAGGCAAGTCACCAGCCAAATTTTTTTCCTTTTTCGCAGTGAGGGGTGCAAGGGACCCTGCATAATCGAAACGCGCAGCTTTGCCCATTTTGCCCCGACAGAAAAAGGGAAAAACCACATTGCAGAAAGACCTCTTGAATGTCCTTGGCCATTTATCAATCTAACACGCCGCCTTTTGTAGCAATGTCATGTCCGCTGGGCCTACGGTGATCCGCAAGTCCAAGTCGGCTGGCGCCCGCTCCAACCTAGAGCTCATCAACTCGCTCCGCGAAAACTTTGTAGCCGCCAAACTCGACTACGCGACATTCCCTCCCCAGACGAATGGTCATGCCCCTCCCCCGACTCCTCCCTTGGTCGAAGAATGGACGGACAAGACGGCCACGGCCGACGCGGGCGACAAGATTATGATCCCGCGCATCAACTGGGACGGCGCGGGCTTGCAGGACGAGGCGGGCCAGTACGAAATCACCGTCAAGCTCTTCTTTCTGCCGCCGACCGCTGCCTCACATGACACGGCCAGCCTGACGACCGAGCGCGCTCGCTACGTCGAGGATGCGCTGAGCCTGGTGACGCGCGAGCTCGGCGTCGCGACCATTGACCTGCTCGTCGCCTCTTTCCCTGGCATGTCATTCGAGGGCACGTGCGAGTGGGAGGCGGATAAGCGCAACGCGCAGCAGGGTAACCTGGACGATGAGGTGGCGACGTGGCGCGTGCTGGAGACTTTGCAGCAGCAGGGCCGCGTCAAGCAGCTCGGCGTCGCCGAGTTTGGCAGCGAGAAGCTCGCCGCTTTCCTGGCCCGCACCACGGTCCGCCCCGCCGTTGACCAGATCAATCTCAAGGACTGCTGCAACGTGCCGCCGCCCCTGAAGCTGCTCGCCACTGAGCACAGCATTGAGCTCAACGTCCACTCGGACTGCACAGACATACTGCCCACCGGCACCCTGCGACAGTTACTCGGCCACGGGCCCCAGGGCGCCGGCCTCCTGGCCGACCCGGAGCACCCTGATAAGCCTGGCTGGGAGGGCGAGATTGTGCCGCAGTGGGTGGTGAGGTATGTGGCATTTGTGCGGGATCGTGGCGTCATTGAGAACAAGGGTTACTTTGCCGGCGCCGAGCTGGTCAACTAACTCCACTTGACGCTTTTGCATTACATACGACGTATATATATGTGCCACAAAGGAAGATTGTAAGGATGATGGAGCACTTTTGTCGGGAAATTTGCTATAGATGGAAAAGAGCTGGGCTAGGTGCATCGTTGAGTTCATTTCTCTGGGTCCTTTATGAGTAGCGAGCATTATTTTGATATTCCAAGGTACATGCAAGGTGTCAATGGGATGATACCTTTTGGTAGGCATACGCGCGACAATCGATTGAACAAGGCTTCATTTCATCATCGTGTTAATCATATACATGTGTTTTGACTGCTTCTGTGCTCCCGTATTTACTCAATTTTTGCTCTCTTTGTGATTTAGATTAACCCAGCATGCTTCGCTTCCGTCCACGCATCCGCACCTCGTCGAGCTTCTTCAACACTGCCGGCGCCTGCTTGTGCGTCTGCCTGTACGCGTCGAGCACCTCGTGGAATACGCACTCTGCGCGCGGGTGGCTGCTCCCAAACGCCCTCTCCAGCACATACAAGTCAACCGCCCTCTCCTCCTCCTGCACCGCACCGCTCGCGAGGCCCAAGTCGATAATCACCAAGTCGCCCCGCAAGCTTTCCCCTTGGCTATCCTCGTCCTCGGCCGCGCCACCACCATCATGCTCACTCGTGCGCCCTGTCGGGTCCAGCATCATGTTGCTCGTCGTCAGGTCGCCGTGGACGATGCCGATCTTGTGCAGCGCGCCGACGGCGTCGCCGATGCGCCGCAGCAGCGCCCGCAGCGACGCATCCCGCTCGACGACGGCGCCGGGCCGGAGCCGGGCGTTGATGGCGACGCGCACGGGAGGGCCCGGGATCCACTCGAGCATGAGCCAGCCCTGGGCCTCGTCGAGGGCGTAGAGGGCGGGGACGCGGACGCCGTCGCGGCGGCACTTGGCGAGGATGCGCGCCTCGGAGAGGATGCGGTGGCGGGTCAGGCGCGCGTCGAGCGTGGGGTGCCGCCAGGGCTTGGAAGGGCGGTGCTTGAGCGCGCAGGGGAGCGAGGGCACGAGGTACGTCGTCTTGTAGAGCCGGCCCTCGGCGCCCTGGGTGACGAGCGAAGGCGGCGTCGACGAGGGCTGCGCGAGGACGGGAGGGAGGGGGAAGCTGTCGGCGGTGGGGGGCGGTGGGGGGACATCGACGGCGGCGGCGGCCATGGTGATGGGATGGGTCGAGGACCGAATATCAGAGGTGGTTATTGTTTGGATGGCGTCATGCAATGATAGCTTCGTGAGGTCGTGAGCGGTCAGTACCGCTGTAGGTGATGCGTTTGCTGCGATGGGTTCTCTTTCAAAAAGTCGTTGGATGCCAAAATAAATTTACCCCCACCATGCGCCAAGACTTTTGAGCTTTGGAGGGGTAACTGACGCTGAGTGGCTGGGGAACTCGGCCCAGCGCAACCTTGATCAAGGAAGTGAAACTAGTTACGGATATTACAAGACATGCCGCTTGTGCAATTCATTCCAAGACAAATTTTTCCAAGCCTTTTTTACTTGATGCAAGCCCTCAAAATGAAGCTGCAGCAATCATCAAAGTAAAAGCTGTAACAAGCGCCACATTGGCTCTCTGTCCACTCGCCGAAAGTTTCTTCCCATCCGTACCCTTGTCTGTACCGGGTAAAAACGAGAGGAAGAATCTTGGCGATCAAGATTCTCAACGGGAAACAGCAAGGAAAGATTGTGGTAATGTCGAACCTGCTACAACGACCTTTTTTACTAGCCGTCGATATGCAAAGCTGTCGAGGGGTGGGTATTATTGTTCAAGTGAATCTTTGGCAGATGCCATCCTGACCGCCTCACCAGCATCAATCAGCGCCATGCTCGGTCACCGTGCCCTTGCTAAGGTAGCGAAAAAAAAACCTCTCAAAAAATATAGACAACTCATCTCCAAAGATAGAACAAAGGTAGAGAAGAAGAAATCCAAGTTCCCAGAGGTTACAACAGCCCTCGTCTGAGATCATACGTGCTCTGACAATGCTAGCTATTAGGCCGGTCACACTTTTCTCACACATTCAAGACAATGGTTCCGCTGTTGTCGTACGGATAAAAACTTTATTCAATAGATCAGTCCGAATGTTATTTTCCCATCGATAGTTCTTTCAATTGTTCTTGGCGGCTTCGATTGAGCCTCCCAGCTTCGATGGAATCCGGGGTCGGCGACTTGGGCTAAGCCCAATCCGATCGGCTGCCAGGCCCGCGCGTGCTAATGCCACCCACCCAAGATCCCGAGGTTCACGTTGCCGAATTCTGAACCTACCATTCTCCAGCTTCCCATCTTCAACCGCCCATTCCACCACCTCGACCCCTCCATTGAAAGCTTTTCATTTCACGAAACCTCTCGCTTCCTCCAACAAACCGAACAGACAGCCACTCACCGCATTAAAAAGGCGCACCCAGTCCCGCTCCCCCCCCGACTATGGCGACCAGCGCCGCCGAGCCGCTGCCTTCGGCCTCTTCATCACCACCACCACCGCCACCCGCCTCCTCCTCCTCCAGCGCCAGCATCACCGCCTCACCGTACCCCTTTGCCACCGCTCCCGACATTGTCCGTGCCCACCAAAAGGACGCCTACTTTACCGGCCACCTCGCCAACACCTTCACCGACCTCTACCGCCGCGCGCGCGGCGCCCGCGCCGCCCACGCCCTCGCCCCCGAACTGCGCACCCTCGCCGCCCTCGCCTACTTTTCCCTCACCACCCTCCCCGGCAACCGCACCCTCGGCGAGGAGTACTGCGACCTCGTCCAGGTCCGCGCGCCCTCGGGCCGCCTCCCGAGCCTGCGCACCCGGGCCGCCTACATTGCCGGCAGCATCCTCCTGCCCTACGCCGTGAGCCGGCTGCTGCCCGCGCTGCGCGCCCGCCTCCGCGTGCTCCTCGAGTCCCGGGTGGACACGCTCGAGGCGACGGGACGAAAGGACAGCCGCGAGGCCAAGATCTGGGCCTACGTCGCGACGTACCTGTCTAGCCTGACGAGCGCCGCGCCCGTGCAGGCCGTCACGCTCGCGCTGTTTTACTTCAGCGGCACCTACTACGAGCTCGCGAAGCGGGTGCTCGCGCTGCAGTACGTCTTTACGCGGACCGTCCCCGACTCGCCCGACCGCGCGGGCTACGAGGTGCTCGGCGTGCTGCTGGTCGTGCAGCTCGCCGTCCAGGGCTACACCCACATCCGGGAGACGCTCGCCGCCGCCACCGCCGCGCCGGCCGCCCGCGAACGCGTCGCGTTTCACGGCGCCCTCGACGTCTCCCTCGACCACGACAATACCTACGGCGCCGCCAACAGCGACCTGCTGCTGTCGGAGCTCGGCACCCGCGGGCCGCAGGCCAGTCGCGTGGACCTGGCGCGGACGACGCACACGCCCGCGGCGGGACACCCGCGGTTCGATCTCGAGGACGCAAAAGTCATGGGCTTCATCAAGGGCGCGCAGCAGCGGAAATGCACGCTGTGTCTGGAGGAGCTCAAGGACCCGTCGGCGACGCCCTGCGGCCACGTCTTTTGCTGGGAGTGCATCGGGGACTGGGTCCGCGAGAAGCCCGAATGTCCACTGTGCAGACGGGACGCGCTCGTGCAGCACATTCTCCCGCTGCGGGTATTTTAAATTCGGGACTGAAAAGAAGCCAACCTGCAGGACCTGTCACAAGGCGGGCGGTAAAGGGAACGGATATATGGTGGATATAGAAGTATGCACATGATACCACGAACCAGAAACATGCTATAATCATAAAGCGGAAATAAGTTGTATATTATCCACCATGCTAGAAACGCGATACTATCGAGCGCGACAAATTATAATGAAATCTCATTGACGGTAACAAACACTGGTAGATGCCTTCGCTTCGTCTCTCTTCTGCCTTGTAATCTCGATGAATATGCCTTCGCTTTCTGTTGAAATATGAAACATGAAATAGGGAATATGATGATAGAAAATGAAAAATGAACAAAAGAGAATCAAGAAATCCGTCCCTCCCATGGTATATCATTACCCCGTCATTACGACACCCTTCACTGCTGATATATTCTTTCTCCTCTTTTGCTTGCAACATGCAAGCTCTCTTCGAAGCCCTGTCCGGAGCTTTGAATGTTTCCTCCATTTGATATCAAATTCTTGTTTTTTCCTTTTTCTAGGCCACGGAATTCGCCCGTGTGCCTTTCGGTTTTGTTTATCCCCGTCACAGACGAGAGCTGCGCTTGTTGTACACGAGGTCCGGCGAATCACAGACTCCTTGCACTAGGCGATGCCTTATAAAAGGGACCCTGGAGCCGACGGGAGTAGCTGTCCTATCCCACAGGAGCGAGGAGAAGCAGCACCGCCTCGGTCTATTGGACTGAAGAAAAGGTGACGAGAGTGGGAATACAGTAGATGATGATAGGTATGATGCAAAAAATGTCATGAAGATGATGCAAGCCCGTCAAAAAAGGGTCTCAAATGCCAAAACGCGCCGTCAAACTCCCAAATCATGCCTCGCGGCAACAGCCGCCGAAGCGCCCGAGTAGATTAAAAAAACAGTCATCTGCCAGCAGAATCAGCGTTGCGCCTCGTCAACGCTGTATCCCCATCAAGGGTAGCATCACTCCATCAAGGGTAGCATCACTCATCGAGGGCAAAGACGACAATCTCGCCACGATCATTTCTGCGCAGACGCAGGGATCGCCAGAGCTCCTTCTCGTCCTTGCCCTTGGAGATGTTGTCGCCGGACGACTCACGTTGGCGGTGGTATCGCTTCAGGGCCTTGTGCATGCTGCAGCCGCGGTCACTTTCGGGGCCCTTGTTGACAAATTCGAGCAGCATGTCAGCGCGGGGCTTGAAGAGGACCATCTGCCCCTCGCCACCCTCTGCCTTGGTGGCGTTCTTGTTGAACTCAAGCTTCTTGGGACTCTTGGGGCTGTTGGAGCGGCGGTGGTGACGCTTCTTATCCTTGGACTTTTTGGACTTTTTGGAACCGCCACCAAACAATTCCAAAAGGCCATGGCTGTTCTTTCCGTGCTTGGCGTGCTTGCTCTTCTTCAAGGGGCTAGCGGGCGTAGGTTCGGCAGCGTCACCAGAGTATTCGGGAGAAGGAGGGAAGCGCATCAGGCTCTTGAGATTGCCGGTCAGGCCAGAGTGAAGCACAGGAGGAGCATCCGTCATCTCCTCGTCGCCAGCAACATCAATGTGGAAGCGCTTGCGCTTCTTGTCCTTTTTGTCGCCATCCTTGGTTCGACGGCGTTCTGTCTTGGGGCCAGGTGTAACGTAGGCATCGGTGGGAACGGGTCCGCTGCCGTACTGGATGAGGTGCTCGTCACCAACAAGGTACTTTTCGGCATCAAGCTCGTATCGGATGTTGTCGCTTTCGGCGGGCATGTCCTTAACCAGATCGATAGTTGAGGCATTGGGAGTCTGGCCGGTGGCGACGAGGTAATCGAAGACGTTGAATGCCTGCTCTCTCATGGCAGGAGGAGGGGTCGGCGCCTCGGGGAGAGGCTCGACGGGAGAGCGCTCGTCCTCGGTCTGGCCCTCGTAGGCGGCCCAGGTTGGGAAGCTAGCTTCGTCGGGGACATCCTGAACGTATGGTTGATGAGCCATCATCTTTGTCTTTTTGGCGGGTTGCGGGTTGCTGTCGTGTTTGGATGCGTTGTTGTGGGCTTGAGCCTGGCTGTTGTTGTTGTTCTTCTTGGACTTTTCTCTGTACAAAGCTCCCTGGTACTTTTGGTCTTCGGTCATGCAAGACTGCGTTGAGTTGTTAGGGCAACATGCAAGGCAAAAAGAAGAAGCACAAACGCAAAAGGTGAGCGTGGTAGGTATAGACTTACAGTGTGAGAGCGGTACTGGACGCCGGGAAAGTGGACCATGCAATCAATACATGTAAAGGTAGCACCGTGACAGCGGTTGCGGTGAGGGTCGAGCTTCTTCTTGGTGAGAATATCGCCGCACTCCTGTTTTACAAATGTGAGTATGAGTGTTGTCAAGTCAAAGAATAGTGCAGCTGGGAGCGAGACGAGGGGAAGACGGAGCTAATCGCGGGGGAAATGACTTGGGTTATGAAGGCGAGGAGGGATCAAGGGCGAGCGTGGCCATGTTAAAGGTATTGAGGACGGGTAGAGTGGGCCAGGGGATCAGCGGGCGAGAAAGGGAGGTTCTAAAATGGTGCTGATAGTGTGGGATGGTGTGTCGGAAGTGATGTCAGGTCCGGGCCAGGATAGATTGTGGGTGGTGTGGGCTGAGAGGGACGCATGGCAACAAGAGGCGCCGGGAAGAAGGGGAAAATGGACGACGAATGCTTACCTCGCACGAAAAGGATACCATGATGGGTAGCGAATAGAGGGTCGCGTGCGATTGGTGGGAGGTGAGAATTGAGGGTTGGGTCGCGATGTGAGTGGCTGTGGAGTTTTGACGGAGGAGTGAGGAGTCTCAGAAGTGCCTGGGGCGCAATGCAGATGGAGCTTTTTTGTCTGGAGTGCGTGTTGGAGGGAGAGCCTTCGGGGGGGCGAAAGAAGGGGCCACGGGCGTAAAAAAAAAATATTGAAAGAGCCTTGGGGTATGGATAGGTAGTTTTGGGGGCCTTGTGTCCTTGGTTGTTGGAGGGTGAGACGAATGAATGCCGTGGCTATCGTGCCGGGCGGGCGTAGGCGGTCGGCAGGAGAGATGAGAGAGGCGTTTGAATGGTATTCGGGAGAGAGGGGCGCAAATGGCAGCAGCTTTGCGGGCAGAGAGGAATGCGACTCAGTGAAAGCAAACGGGAGCAAAGGGCCTCGTCGAGCTCCTCGTCTCGTCGAGGCGCGGAAATGGAATGAAAGAATAGAGGGACGCTAGATGTTTCGACGCCAGGGTCAGGTGGTCGCAAGGATCCTTTTTTCGTCGTACGGTGCTTGCCGTGGTGCCTGTGCTGGTGCTCGGTACGGATCCTGTTGATGGCTTTGAGAGATACCTTGGTAGATAATCTGTAGTTGGGTAGAAGAAACTGATGGCGTGACAGGGGGGTGAGTCCAGGGGAGGCGAGCTAGAATAACAATAATGAGGGCAGTTGATGTTATTATTCGAGACGGGTTGTTGCGGAGTGAAAATAGCTCTGACGCTATGGCAGGAAGAACTTGGATGCTTTGTTGATATTTTGCAAAGAAGAAATGTTAGGTGTGTGGAACAGAGCTTGAAGAAAGACAGCTGTGCTAAATTGAATTTTTGGTATGGAAATTTTTTTTCTCTTCTATTTTTCTCCCTGTTGTTGCCGCCCACTGTTGTCCATCTGGGGTCTCGTCTTGCCAGCTGGCAAGGCATGGCTGCAGTAGTGGTAGGCGGGATGGCAGGCAGGCGCTGGAAAGGCAGACGGGTCAAGCAGAAGGGCCCCCCTCCTCAGATTGTTGTCTGTTTTCTGTTGACCGCTGCCTAGGTATTTTCTGTTGCCTAGCAATAAGTAATCACCAGCTGGCAACTGACTGCATCGAGCTGATTCATCAGATTCATCAGATCGTCATTCGTCCATCATGAAAATTTATCAAAACCACTCCATGTCGGACACGCGAGGCTTGACGACGCCCAGCGACGGCGCCCAATAGCGGGGTCCCCTACACTGCGGCGGGTTGCTGAGGGAGCACAGCGTTGCAATCAGTGGCCGAGAGACCCAGAAAAAAGGCCTGTACCACCTGTAAACTGTCAAAACGATGTCGTTTTCAGCCTGAAAGCGCTGAAAAAGAAAAAGGGTCGTCCCCGCCTCTCTTCCCACGCCCCCTCTTAAGTGGTTGCCAGGGTGTGACTACTTTACCTCATTGTTGCCTTTGCACGCTGACGCGTCGATTGGCCAGTCCGTGACTGCTCACCCAAGAACCGCAAGGCCCCAGATCACATGAGCTGCACAATGTGTCACTACAGGGGGTGCCATTATTATCATGCTAGCCTCTCCATCTCGTGCCTGAAAGAAAGCCGCCTGTTTGCTCTGTTGATGCCATGCGTCCCATTGTCTCCGGCACTATTATCACTTCAACGTATTTAGATGATGCTTCTCCATGCTATATACGCCATATCAATCATGTATGACTCGTCGCATCATTTCTCCTTCTCTCCTGCCTTGCCGCCGTGCTTCTCAGCTTCTCATCTTCCCGCATTGCTGGCTGCTCCTTGACGATAGCCAGCCGCCCAACCAAATTTCCCTACGCGCCCATCGTGACCACAGCTAGCCTCGCTCGCCTCTATTTGTTCGCACTGCCCGAAATTCCTGTCGATGATGGCCCGTTCACATGCCCTTCGTGGTCGTACATGCTGCCACAGCGGCAACACTGCCCCGATCAGTAGGCGTGGCGTCAGACAAATGGTACCACCAGATGCCATGTCCTCTGTACTACTTGCCCATAGGTAGTTACCGTTGGTACCAGGCATTTCGCCTTGGGCACCCGTAGCGCCTCGTCAAACAGGAACAGAAACATCACCATTCAGCTTTATGCTGCTCAGACCTCTCTCGCATTCAAATCGCTCAGCTTATTTGCCGCCAAGCCACTCTCGACCACACCTCGACAATTGCAGTAACCTCCTTTCCTCCTGGCTGCTCCTCAATCCTCAGCTGCGAATAGCTTGTCGAATCACCAGCCTGCTCCGGTGGCCCAATGCCATCTATTGGCTGACTTCTTAGCTGTCTCGTGTGTCCATTGCATGCCTGACTTGAGCGATCGACAAAGCGAGCTTGTGCTTGGTTTGATAATAAGTAGAACTTGGCCTCGACCGAATGGACCTGTCAAAGGGAAGAAAAGCAAATCTACGCTCTGTACACCAGGCCGCTCAAGCTGCGCCACCAGGCGCAAACTTGCGGACGGGCTGCGACCCGTATTGCCCTTGTCAGCTCAATGTGTGACGAGTCGACGACGATGTGCCTGTGCTTGTACATGCCTCCATCGAGTGCTTGGTATGGAGTCATCTTCCACTCATCTTGCATTACATGCAGTGTCTCTACTTGCTGCGGCGTCGCTGAATACCTCAGCGGCGCAGACACGCAGTAATTACTTGGCGAATTGCGCTACCAAAGTCTCAGTCTATTTCCTGCCGACTTTCGACTTTGTTTCGAACCGCCTCCCACAGCCTGCAACACTCCAAGTACGGAAACACTTGCTTGCCAGCTTTCTCTAGCACCAAAGTAATAAGCCCACTGTTTCAGAATCGCGACACGCGCCAACACTATTTCCAGCGACTACTCCATAATTGTCTTCCAGTTTGAGACTGTCATCCTGCCGCGGAATGCGCCCTCTGGCGCATCCTTCTGATAGCATGATCGCTTTTGAAGCCCAAGCCATGAGCCAATTCAGGACACCTACCCCGATGTGGCGCGCATCAGTAACTACCTAGTTAACTATCAACCCTGGGCCTCGGCGGGGTGGTATCATCTGCTGATGCGTTGGCAGCCCTCCATTACCAGCTCGCCGGGATATGCTAGAGCTTATTATAGCATCAATCACTAGACTTTCCCATGCATTCTGGAACGCCCATCACGACGCAGGTCCCAGGAGCAAGGGGCGCCGGGTTTAGCCAAAAGCCATATAATAATGCCCCTCATATCTTTATCGGCCATGAGCGAGCTTCCCCCCTCAGCCCCTGCTACCAGTCGCATGCAAACAAGACTGCTGCTTTGTGCGAGACTGCCGCACATTTCGCCATCGGTACTGTGCTTCATTTACGGGTGTTAGGGCGTTCATGCATGCGGCATTGCTTAGGTCAGAGCGTCGGCGTGAAAGGAGGAGAGGCAGCAAAAGGAGCTCGAGTAGGTGTCTCTTGCAATTTGCAGGCACGCAAACCTTTGGCTAACGTAGCAGCGGCGTGCCAATGTCTTTGAATCGCGCGCCCAGATCTTAATCAGCTTCCTGGTTTAGAAGTGCCTTGAGACATTAGCTCTGGCCTGAGCAGAGATTAGCAGCTTTCGGGGGCACCCGCTGCCGAGGAACCGAGGCTCGCTACAAATCGGTCGACGGGTGTTGGCACGTTGTGTTAGCATCGCCATGAGCTCGTACAAGTAGTGAACAAACTCTATCCCATCTATAGGGCCAATGCCAGTGACCCTCTAGCTTGAGCCTTGAGCATCAAGCGTCAGATTTCATACTCCAGCCAGGCACGGAAGCCGTTGTACTACGTGCACCTTTCTCTCTGGCCCTTGGTTGTTTGTCCATATCTCACGAGTCAACTACGTATGGTGTGTGTGCTATTCTCTTGCCAGGCTCTGATATTATATCTATCGCTATATGGAGTAATGGACTTGGTATCAACTAGTGGTAAGTAAAAGTCGACTTGCCGCATCAGGTGGCAATCTACTTACTTGATTCATAGACACCCTTCAGTTTGTGTTTGTGTACCGTTTCAGCCACAGCAGTGCGTCCCAGATGTCATTTTCATGGATCACCATTGTTTACTGATAGTTGCAGCTTCAAGAGTGCTCAATTGCCGTGATTAGGTAAGGGACGTCTAGCTCAGGCGCCCCATCACTGTAATCTGCCGTTTCGAGCGCTAGAACCAGCCTAGCCATGCGCTGTGGCCCTGATCGTCACAAATCTAAAATTCAGATTGCAAATTGCCAGACAGAATTGCTCTACCAAGATTGCAAAATTACAAATTCACCAAGATTACAAGATTACAAGATTCCTAAAGTTATAAAACTTTTACGAAATTGAAAAAAAAAAAAAAAATGAAAATTGCTCAAGCAGCTCCTGCCGACGAAAACCAGTCGCCACATCACCACCGGCCAATCAAACAAACCTCTTCCCCTGGGCTCCCACGCACCACGTAGCCCAAACACTTCAAGCTCCTCAGGCCCAACGTCATTTCAACACTTTGCTGCCTGCAGGCTGGCCGCCATCTGTTCCATCTCTGCAGTACCTGGCCTAGCGACGACTTGGTTCAATTATTTACAATATGATATTCTAGATTCGTTTCTTCCAACGCCCGTCTTTCCAGACTTCCCGACTGCTGAGCCTTCTCGCCGCCCCTGTCTCCGCCGACATCTGATAGATTGGCACGAAAATTATTTGGCCCCTTGCTGCCACCAATTGTATCACAATTGCAGCCGAGCTTGGCCTTGCCAGCACTAACACTGGACAGTACCTCCACTTGTTCACTTCTATTGGAACAGCCGGACAGATGCCACCCAAAGAAAACATGTCCAATTCCACCTCTTCTCCGTCGACACTGACCGGCTACCTGGAGCAAACGGCTTCGGTACTGAGCTCTGTGGCCTCATACATGAAACTCCCAGCTCTTGCCTCTACAGTATGTCGCGCTACACAACGCGATATGCGCGATTCCGTCATCCCATGTTTGCCCAGACTGACCTCGCACACAGGGTATCGCTGCGATCCTGACATCTCTACTATACTTCAAGCAAAAGTAGGTCTGTCCAGTACATGTGACCAGTGTCCTTGGTGCTGTCCAGCTGACCGTCATGCCATTGCTACCACAGGGCGTTGATCTACCCATCACATATGCCCGCCAATTCCCGAACCGATGTGCCTCGCCCTTCCCAGTTTGGTATACGCGACTTCGAAGAATTGGTCATCCCTACAGACGATGGCGAAAAGTTGTCTGCCTTTTATATCCGTGGCCCGCGTGACCACAAAAACTCCAGGGTTACAATAATCATGTTCCACGGCAACGCTGGCAATATCGGCCATCGGTTACCAATCGCACGCATGATCCTCAATACCACTGGCTGCAATGTGTTTATGCTCGAGTACAGAGGCTACGGCACGTCGACGGGCGAGCCTGACGAGTCTGGCCTGAACATTGACGCTCAGACAAGCCTCGACTACCTCCGCGACAGAGCAGAGACTCGCCACCACAGCTACTTCATCTTTGGACAAAGTCTTGGCGGTGCCGTAGGCATCAAGCTAGCTTCCAAGAACCAGAGCCGCGGCGATGTTGCCGGCCTTATTCTTGAGAACACCTTTTTGTCCATGCGCAAACTGATCCCATCTGTCATTCCGCCAGCCAAGTATTTGACACTTCTCTGCCATCAAGTTTGGGCTAGCGAATCGGTGCTTCCCCTCATAGACAAGGTGCCCATCTTGTTCATCAGTGGCTTGCAAGACGAAATTGTTCCGTAAGTGCATTCCTATACTACTTTTTGACCACCCTGTCGTGATGAACAATATCACCCACAAAATATGAACCCATGCGGCTCTGATTTTACTTTTGATTATCTCTGAACTTTCAACCACACACTTCTCTCATCCTGTGACCTGACGCTGTTGTACATTGCTAACCTGGGTAATGAAAGGCCGAGCCACATGAAGCGACTGTTTGAAATCTCTGCCGCCCCAAGCAAGGTCTGGAAACCATTGCCTGGCGGTGATCATAACTCCAGTGTGTTGGAAGAGGGCTACTTTGAGGCGATTCAGGAGTTTGTAAACGAGACCATGGCCGAGCTGATAAATAAGGAAAAGGGGCCATGAAGCATCATCTGGTTCATAACAAGGAAACATGCTTGGCGACGAGAGGAGCGCCCATGGGGAGGAACAGGGGCACACGCAGACGTGCTTGAAGATGGAGTTGATACCCACTATTGCAAAGACGGAGAGACCGCGTATTATCCCATGGGACCACGCGATCAAAAATAAGCAAGTAGGATGCCCTGACATCTCACAGAAACGGGAAGCGGTCAAGACTACGTATGGCACACGTATAGGAAAAACGAAAGCATCTTGTTACCAGCATAGGCTGTTCATCCAAATCTCCCGGAGGGCAAGCACATCATCTTCCTGGGCAGGCCACTGGCTCCTCTACGAGGCGGATAGGATACCACACTCTAGTATTCCTGTATGCCGTAATGCAGGCTGAAAAGGTCATGACATGCAGGGAGGTCCAACCGGCGTGCGGTGCCACCGTAGCATGGATGGAGCGCCCAAGCCCTCGCCCCCCCCATGTTTGCCAAGCATTTCTCCATTGCAAAGTCGGAGAAAATGACGATGTGGTAGTCGGAGATGCGGGCAGCACGATTGCATCATGATGTAGAAACAGGCCAGCCCGGCATCCTTTTCTTTTTCTTCCAAGACATGCATATAGATTGAACCCAGGCCCTCGAGCGCCTTCGCCTACCAAGTATCAGGGTTCATCTGAGATCAAAAAAAAAAAAAAAGGTCAACATACGTAATCGGCGTCAAAGAGATATGCCGTCCCATGTGACTCGATATGTTGAAAATACGAAAGTGCTAGAAACCCAAAAAAAACACTCAACACATCCCGTCCGGCCGTTTGGGGGGTGGGATAGTGGGATAGGAAGAGGTCAGCTGATGGCCACTCCGGGAGGGTTCAGGTTACACCCGTAGAGGAGAACAGAGCAGCAGTCGTTGTTTTTTTTGTTCTAAATGTTTGATTGCAACATCGAGGGACTTTGACAAGGAGAGAAATAAGCGAGAAATAAGCCTCGATTTTTTTTTTTGTGACGACGAACATCTCGTGATCTACGGAGTAGTGCAAGTAATGATGGGGGGGCTTTCTCGCCGCCATGACAAGGCGCGCATGATGAGGTTGGTGGCTTGCAACTTGCATGGTACCCGGGGGAGTCATTAATCTTGTTTGGGTGCCGCGGGGGCAAAAGGCAGTCAGCCGGTTATCGGGAGTTTGACGGTGGGAGGGTGGGATTATCAACATACTTTTGCTACGATTCGGATTCCTTTTGGCAAGACGGCAGCATGCTATCGATTTTCACTTGGAAATGAGGCAGAAAGGGTATGCGGATAACAATGTGTTTTTGCTCAAGTAAAATCTATCATGTAATTGCTATGTATGCTGTTGTTCGCTGCATTTCAAATACCAAACAATATAGATGCTGTAAGCTCGTAGACCGGCTTCGCTGTAAGAAAGTATGCCGAGGACAGTAAGTAGAAATCTCCCTTCCGTCTAGCATTCAACGTCGCCATCGAGCTGCGACGCCCACGGCCGCTCCGACGCCTGGTCTACCTTCTTCTTGCGCAGGCCCAAAAGGCGACGTCCTGTCCCCTTGGCCGGCGCCATGTCTGCCGCGTCCGTCGACTCCTTCTTGGCCGCTGCACGGCTGGCTACGGCACTCCAGCCGCCGACGCCGTCGTGTCTGACCGAGGAGTCCTCGCGGCGGGTGATGGCGTCGCTCGCGTCGACGTGGCACAAGAAGACATTGCCCGCAACGTCTTGGTTGCGGACACGCTCCGCGACGCTCTTCTTAAGCGCACGCAGGGCCGTTTCGATGCCAGCGGCCGACATGAATGACGAGTACTGCACCGTGGCACGCATAAGCACCTCATCGGACGGCAGGTACTCAATCCTGAAGTGAATGGACGGTTGTTCGGCGAGATCAGCCGCCAGCGCGACGGCCACTTCATCCGTCGTCAGGCCAAAGCGAGGCGACGTAAGGAGGAAGGCGTTGAGGGGCTCCGTCTCCTGGAGCACCGGCGGCTTCACGGCGTTGGCGGTCAGGGCAGCAGCGGCTTCCTGCGTGGCGCGAATCTTGACACACTGCGCAATCGTCTTGCTGGGCGCCGAGACGAAGCGAGGGCCCTTGTACACCAACACA
Source organism: Beauveria caledonica (assembly GCA_030777785.1). Classification (NCBI taxonomy): domain Eukaryota; kingdom Fungi; phylum Ascomycota; class Sordariomycetes; order Hypocreales; family Cordycipitaceae; genus Beauveria; species Beauveria caledonica. Next base: position 109,949 of record JAPFSE010000012.1, on the reverse strand, counting down.
TAGCGGAATGGCTCATTATCCTCGCTGCGGCTTTCCAAGCCGTAGTCTTCGGCCAGAACATGCAGGAATCGACGCTGATTGTTGGGCATGGGCTTGTAGCGGATTCTGATTTCCGTCGGGCTTTGCGAAAAGACACGAAATTCGCGCTCCTGCGTCTCGCACCATGACGGTGTCGCCTTAAACAGGGCGAGAGTGTCGTCAGAGTATGGTACATGGTCGTTAGTATGCGTAGCTGGATCAATGTTGAGCGCGGCAGCCAGGCGTCTGTTGCGCTCTTGTCGCAAGCATTCATCATCGCATTTGATCTCGGGTCGCGCAGGCTCGCTGTTGGTGTTGCTGGCAAGGCATCGAACTTCCTGCTTGCGGAGGCCGCAAGGACATGCGATTTCGGTCTTGCCAGAGCATGCTGCCGTTTCGTTGCATGGTGTCTGGCCATGGCAACCACTCTGGCACCGATGCTCACAAAACATCTTGACTTTGCCACAGATTTGGCCGCATTGTCCCCCTTCAAGCGTAGAGTCCTCACAGTCTCCTGGTCGATGGCACAGCTTCTTACAGAAATGTAAACCACATTTTAATTTTTTACCACAAGGCTTTCCACATCGTGGTTCTTGAAGGTGGCAAGGCTGACTGTGCAGCTTCTCCTTTCCACAGGAACACCATTTGTCAACAAGGAATGGGCACTTGGGACATCCAGCTTGCTCGGGATGGCAATGATGCTCGACCGGGGGGTGCCCGCATTCTGGCCGACGCAAGCAATGAAACCGACACTCCGGAGCAACAGTCCCGCAAGGCTGAGGCGGTTGCAGGACTGTTCGACCACAAGCGCAGCTGATTTCTGCAAAGATGGCCTCAGGGCAGCTTGCACAAGCGCCACGATGGCAAATTTGTTGGCAATTGTGGCTGCCGCATTTCAGAGCGCGACCGCAAGTCTTGATGCATATGTGCTCTGCCTCGACAGCCATTTCTGGGGCTGCATTTCGGTTGCGTCGCCGCGCAGCCTGTCTTTCAGCGGCTTTCCTCTCTCCTGTGCAGCAAATTTCCATACATTTGTGGCGGCCACAACTCATGTTGGCACCACATGTTCTAGCACATGTCGGTCGGTTTTCCTCGCGCTGATGGCAGACTCTCGACTCGCTGGTTCTACCGCAGCGGCAACTGACGTCGACTTCCGCCAAGCAACAGCCACAGTTACCGGCGTGACATTTTGACTTGCACATATGGCCACAAGGAAGTTTCTTCTCGCATATCTTGTCGCAGTGCGGTATGATATCGTCGCAACTGTTCCTAGGGTATCCAGGAAGCTCTGTCAGTGATGTCTTTCCACAAGGGCAGTCAGTGACAACATCTGGAGCAAAAGGACAGTGGGCCGGGCTTTCATCTTGAGCGTGGCAGACTTGAGAACATTCATGCTGACCACAGTCGTATTTCCGTTGGCACAAAGTTTGGCAGCTAAAGGTGCCTTCAAATAATTCCTCTTTCGAAACCGAATATGAGTCTTGGGGATCATCTCGCTCCGAGCAGGGAATCTCTTTTGAAACACGACCGCAGAAGCAGGTAGCATCTACTTGCACTGGGCATTCACCACAGAGTCCGCTATGGCACGGGATTTCGCACACATGTTCGCCACAGGGCAGCAAATCACCACAGATGTCCTGGCAGCTCCAGCCGTGTTCGTAGTCGGTCTCCCTGCATAGCTTTCTTGATGAGTTTTTGCCGCAGAAGCACGATTGTGCTGGGCCCATAAGGCTACAAGGCGGACAGGGGCCAGAATGGCATTGAAGTGGACAAGGATGCGGGCATGTCGGACGCGGCTTCGAACATGTTTGGCCACAAGAATGGGGCGGTAGCGACAGACTGGCGGGCTTGGGGCTGATTTCTTTGCCGCACCAACAATGGTATGTGCCTGGATCATCCGATAGCTTGGAGTTGCAAGCCGGGCAGCGCCAGGAGCTCTCGTTTTGTGTTTGGGCAGATTGAGGCTCCTCCTTCTTCATCTGGTTGCTGTGCCATTTCTTGGCGCATTTCATGTGAACTACAGTCCAACAGAGCGTGCAGGACCAGATGTGGGAAGTACGGAGAACTTCGTCTGTGCAAACTGTACATTCATAATTGGCATTACTGATGTCTTCGTGAATGCGCGTGGCCAAGTCGGACGCCGTCGACTTCGGTAACTTTGATCGAGTCTGCTTGGGGCGCGACGGGGTAGGTTTCGCCACTTTGCTACAGTGACGTTAGTAAACCCCTGTGCAACGGGCCATCAATTCTTCATTGCTGCTCACCTTCTAGGCACTACCGGTTGGCCCGGAACGAACTCAGGAGCATCTACACTGAGGCCGACTGGAGCAGAAGAAGAGGAGTTGGAGAGCTCATTGCTAGTTTCTGTGGCCGAACTTAGATGGCCTCCAAATGCGCGGCGACCAGCAGGACGGGGTCCAGTAGGAGTTGATCCCGAGACGCCTGTCGGGCGTTTAGAAGGCCTATTCCGGTTTCCGCGTGATCGCGAATTTGACCCGCGAGTGAAATCTTCTTGAGGGGGAGCAAGTGATGAATGCACGTTGCCATTCACGGTGGGAGTATCGGCGCTCCCCTCGGAAGGGCCATTATTTGGTGTTGGGCCTCTACCACTGCGACCTTGGCGACGGCCATGATTGTATCTCCCCCTGGATGACCCTTGTGATGGAGTATGTGGCGGGTTGCCTTGGTTTTCGGGCATAACTTGAAAAAATGCAATGGGAGCCTGCCTCACCAATTGCGATGAGAGCAGGTGTGCTGGTGCAGACGTTTGCTGAGGAATTTCTGCTGCTGCGCGCGGGCCCAGGTGTGAATTGAGTGCTTGGGGTAGTAGCGGTATCTCAATTGAAGGCCTCAAGGCAGCGAGAGCGAGATACAATGTATAATGCGAGATGAGATGAACAAATGAGGCGGTTTGGAGGCGAGTCCTTGATGATTTTGAAGGCTGGTGGAGTGGCGTCGCCGCCCGCGAGCCTTTCCTAGCTAGGCCTGGTTCGAGACGCCACCTCCAACGCTTACCAAAGCCTCCTCAATGAGTCACTTTGCAAGACTCATCATTGCACAGATTTGACAGTCGAATTGGCCAATCGGCCAATACTGGGACGCGATTCCAGCTATTGAGGCACGACCCACAGCTTTTGAGTCACATAAAAAAAAACAGAAGAAAGAAAAGCCAACGCTCTTCCCTGCGGTGTGCACTATGGGTCAATTTTGTCGCGTGCCTATTTGCTGGCGGCGGCACAAACGGGGAGCTTCGGTAAAGATATGAATCTCTGAACCAGAAATTACATGGATATTTAATTTCGTCATCTCGGGGGAACCGGTTCTTTCTTCCACTTCCTTGTCCGCATATCAATAAATCGTTTGCTCCTAAAGCTTTCATAGCTCTTTCTAGGCTCAACAAAGTCCAGTCGGATGCCAAATCCAGGAAGAGGACTTCCTCTACCACAAGCGCAATAGATTGAATGTTTGGATCATTCCAAACATCTGCATTCGCGATATGGCGGGTGAATCATGGGTAGTAAGAAGCTTTCATGGAATGTCTACAGGGTACGTGTAGACTTGTGGTGACCACGTGCCTGATAAACGAAGCAACCCCCCTGGTTATTGCGTGTAGAAAGTGCTTTGATAAGTCTATTAATGGCATTAGTCCTTTGTGCCCCCCACGCAGTTCTGACGAGCCGCTGAAGCCCACGTTTCGGGCCGCGATGGCCTCGAAGATGTCACAACATCCAACACGAGGGATAATATTATAGACAATATTGGGCGATGCGCTAACCTGGATCTTCCATCTGTTACAAAAATAGTGAGCTGCGCAAGCCAATTTTGGTTGGTACACTTCAGAAGCTCACAACTCAAGGGTTATACTGTTGTTGCGTGTCAAATTGACTTGCCTGAACGGAGAATAAGAGCATCGTGCTCTGAGTCATGTATAAGTTGTCAAGGGTTTTGCTACTTGGGGAACAAGGAACCACAAATGCATCTATGGAGAATATATATCATTGCATATTTCTGAACAAGTCAACTGTATGTGAAGCGCTGCAAAGCCTCAGCACTGACCGCCGCATCGGGTCACGGCAATGCGCACAGAGCCTTACGGCATATTGTACGATCACTGACGAAAGAAAGGCGTGTTTAATTGGGGTTCTCGTATCCATAGTACTATTAATATGTGCGTTTCCGCCTCCCATCGGTTTTGCGCAAGGTACCATCGACCGCATTGACACGATTGGGTCCGGCACTGCCAGCGCTGGGACGCGAATGACAGTACACCGGACGAAAGAGCGGATGAAGAAGATTGGCTGAAACTTTGATTATGGGTATAGCTATACGAGAACGCAAGGAGGATGAAGGGTGATTACTGCCATACTCGAAACCAAGATTCTCTCCCGTAAAGTCTCGGTCGGCCCGAAGCATACAGCAGCGGCGGTAGAGAGCTCTTGAAAATGACTGAGCAGTGAGATTAAAGAGGGTAAAAATGAGAGAATTAAATTCTATCATACAGTCTGCAATGCCTCTTTCCGAGAGACAGCTTTGACCCATCTGCTCACGTCGTGTCTGCACCGTGTTCGCACCGTGTTGGGGACAAATGCAACTTGGGCAGAAACCGTTTGTTTGTCCTTCTCCCTGCTTCTCGTGCTCCTGCATCCTCACTCATCACAAGGGTGCCATATTGCCGTCGGCTTTCATCATACCGTTGGAGATTCTGATTTCGCCTGAAATTGGCCTTTAGTCTGAACCTTGTCTTTTCGTATGGCGCGCTCTCTTCGGCAGCCTATTCCGCCTGCATTGGCCGAGCTCAGATCAGCTAAGAGACTCGAATGCTTCTCCACGCTCCATGAGCGAGGCTCGTCGCCATCGGCTCATCGCTATGCCCAGGATGACCTCAAAGCGCCTGTGCAGCTAGTCTGTCATATATTCTCTGAATTTATGAACATAGGAAAAGGCGGAAAGCTTATGCCTCGCTTTGCGCGGTATGTGTGAGGAGAACAGGCCGAATACCTCTCTCAACAGCTCTGGGCACTCCCCTACACACCAAACGTACATAAATAGTCGATAGCATATGCGTCGTACGAGCCTGACACTATTTTCCTGCCTTTCGCCATGTGGTTCGCTGAGGGGGCGTGCGCCGCCCGGCCCTTTTCTGTAACGCCCGCGCTCTGATCCCCGCCCACCACAACCAAGTAACAGACGGGTAAGGGAAACTAAGTATTACGTTCGCAACGATGGCTTAAACCAGAAGCACAGGCAAGACTAGTGGACCGAGACGTTCCGAAGGTAGTCTGGTCTGTACCTTGGTTGCTTGGATGGGCACTGCAAGCGCCGGGTCCTCGTTCGTCGCTCCACGCTATTTGACCGTGCCAACAACATAGGCATCAGGTCCGGATATTTCAATTCGGCAATACGGCATCGGTGGAGAAGAGACTGTTCATGAGCTGTTGTTGATCCCACTCTCTTGTTCTGGTAACGCGGTCGTGGTTTGGGGCCTCCCCGCGTTTGGTATTACTTAACGTTTTAGTCATTCGTCCTGCCCGGAATGAAATGCTTCTTCCGCTTCTCTTCCTCTTGACTATTACACCATGTAATGTGCTGGAATCGCTACTTGACTAACACACTCTTTTGAAGCACAGGCCCGTCGTGGCGGTACAAGTCACCCAAGATGAAGACGCAGACACTGGCCACCGCCACCTTCGCTACTCTATCTGCTTTTTCAAGCGTAGCAGCCACTTCAGACCAAAGCTGTGCGACTCTCGTGTCACCGCGAGAATTTGAAGAACAAAACTGGCAGCAGCAAGGCTGTTACGTGTAAGTGGATGGCAGCCATATGCAGTACGAGCGCATCGTAATTGACTGAGTGTCAACGCAGTGACGTAGGTCGCACAATCAGCGATGCCGTCATTACCGATGGAGGTATGACCAATGCAAAATGCACAGCATACTGCTTCGAAAAAGGATTTGTATACGCCGGAACCGAATACATTTCAGAATGCTACTGTGGCAACTTTCTCGCTCGCGGAGCGAGGCTAGCCAAGGATGAAGATTGCAGCACCCAATGCGCTGGGAACAGCACCGAGGCTTGCGGCGGAAGAAATCGGTTGACTCTGTACAAGACAGATCTCATTAGACCCCCAGAGGTGAATCCAGGAATCGGTGACTGGGAGTCTATGGATTGCTACATGTGAGCTGCAGCCACCAATTTCGCAGCGTCCATGTTCGCCATGGTGCACGACCTTGCAAATGCCTGCTAACTTGTGATTAGTGAAGGTAGCACAGGGCGTGCGCTGGAACGCCAGATTTTTAGTGTTCCCAGCAGTAATATGACGGCGTCGCAGTGTATGAGCGCATGCGATATCGAAGGCCTCTCTCTTTCTGGCCTCGAATACGGAGGGGAATGCTGTGAGTTACTTATCGCTCGTGCAAGCTCGTGCAAGAAGGGAGGCTTATACAGTACGGAATGCTAATTACGATGAATCAAAGTCTGTGGTAACGAAACTAAAAACTATGCAAGAGCTGCAGCCTTTGGTGGCTGTACCATGACTTGCAAGGGTAACCGCACAGAATTATGTGGCGGTTCTAATCGCCTCAATCTCTACCGGAACAAGCTCAGGTACACCTCCAGCCCAACGTGAGTAGTTGCCCTCTATGAGCAATGCCAATGAGATCAGCGTCTTACCTCATTACAACACTTGAGCTCGTATTAGCAGGTTTCAGTGGCTGACTCAAGATTCCTCTCATACAGACCACCAGCTCCCTTACCCACGGTAACAGCTGGTAGCGGTGACACGACACCGACACAATGCCCCAGCCAGCCCGCCACAGTTGGGCAGGAGTGGAAGTTCCATGGCTGCTACACAGAGGGAGATGGGGTCCGGGCTCTCCAGAACAGATCCTATTCGGACAATGAGATGACACTCGGAGACTGCTCCCACTTCTGCTCCGGCTTTGCTTTTTTCGGGCTGGAGTATGGCCGAGAATGCTACTGCGGGAACGCCTTTAACGGCGGTGCCACTGAGACATCAGAATCCGAGTGTAGCATGATCTGTCCCGGCGGCATGCAGTGTGACTACTGCGGAGCCGGCAACCGTCTCTCCGTGTACCTGAATTCAAGAATTCACGTCGATCCCAGCGGCAGCGCTGTTTCCGCCGTCAGCTCCACTTACACGACCATCAGCACCAGCTTGCGTATTTCAGGCGGCCCCAGCTCTGTGTCGTCGAGCGTCACTTCTACACTCTCACCTACTGCTTCGTCCATTACCGGCTTGAAGCCCACTATAGATACTGAAACTCCCAGTTCCGTTGCCTCCTCCATTGTCTCCACGGCCACAGCAAAGCACAGCACAGCCGTGGATTCGCAGCTGACCATTGCTACGAGCGGTCCGATCTCAAAACTATCCACGACCGCAAGTCTGGTTTCCACTGCGACTGCTCCGAACTCTAGGATTACATCTTGGGTCTCCTCAATCTGGCACAGTACCCCTACAAGTCTCCCTCCGCCTCTTATCAGTGATACCTCCGTGCTCTCAAAGACTGAGCTGCCTTCGAAACTGGTCCCAAACACGGCATCTACAGATACTTTGGCATCTGCTTCTTCTCCGCCATCGACGGCATCGATTTCGATTAACACGACATCTGCAGATATTTCAACATCTGCTTCTCTGTCATCGACGGCATCGATTTTAATCAACCCGACATCTGTAGATATTTCAACATCTGCTTCTCTGTCATCGACGGCATCGATTTTAATCAACCCGACATCTACATATATTTCAGCATCTACAGATATTTTGACATCTACAAATATTTCGATATCTACTTCTTCTCTGGCATCGACGGCATCGATTCCAATCAACACAACATCTACAGTTACTTTAGCGTCTATTTCTTCTCTGCCATCGACGGCATTGAATTCGATTAAGACGACATCTAAGATTATTTCGACCGCTGCTTCTTCGCTGCCATTGACGGCATCGGTTTCAGTCACCACGACATCTACATATACTTCAGCTTCTACTTCTTCTCTGCTATCGACGGCATCTATTTTAATCAACACGACATCTACAGATACGTTGACATCTGCTTCTTCTCTGCCATCTTCGGCATCGGTTTCAGTCACCACGACATCTACATATACTTCAGCTTCTACTTCTTCTCTGCTATCGACGGCATCTATTTTAATCAACACGACATATACAGATACTTTAATCTCTGGTTCTTCTCTACCATCGACACCTATTCTAATCAGCACGACCTCTAATGGTATTTTGACGTCTGCTTCCTCTCTGCCATCGACGACGTCAATTTTCATCAACACGACATCTAATGATATTTTGACATCTGCTTCTTCTCTGCCATCGACAAAATTAATTTTAATCAACAAAACCTCGACACTCACGACTCCTTCCGCTTCTTTCGTCCTTGCCAATTCTTCTAGTACGGCCTCACCGATCTCAACCCCAAACCCGACACCTACTGGCCTACTTCCTGACGGTTGGGGTTTGTACGGCTGCTGGATTGATGGTGCTCGAGGTCGTATTCTGGATAAACAATTTCCCGATTCTGACGAGCTCACACTGCGGTCTTGCGCAGCCAGCTGTGCGAAAGCAGGATATTCAGTCGCTGGCGCAGAGTTTCACTCCCAGTGCTTCTGTGACAACCACATCATCAACGGCGGAACCAAAGCCAACTCTACAGACGAATGCAATACTCCCTGCGCGGGCAACTCTACCCAAAATTGCGGTGGCAGCGATCGTATGACTATCATGTCCGTCGGACAACCGAAGATCCAGCTCGCGCCGGTCACTCTCCAGGCGGTGGGCAACTGGAAGTACCAAGGCTGCTATGAAGACAACGTCAATCAAACCAAAGTGTTCTTTTGGCAAAACCTCTTTCCAGATGTCATGACGCCGGAAATGTGCCTGAACAGATGTGCTGATTTCGGCTACATGGCTGCAGGCCTTGAATACGGCCAAGAATGCTACTGCGGCGACCCTCAGAATATCATTGTCAACAAGTCAACGAAGAAGAACGAAAATGAATGCGACGTTCCATGCGTTGGGAACTCTTCCGCGTTTTGCGGCGGTGGCTCGCGCCTGTCCACGTATTTCTGGGTCGGGAAGCCATTCTACTCATGGGATTTCCCAGAGGCTGGAAGCCCTGCCGCCGGCTCTTATGACTTTCTCATTGGCGGCACCAACATACCTCTCATAACTTCTCAGGCCATCAACGGCAAGGTCACCTTCTTGGAAAAGTTTGGCACAGGTCCGCCCAACTCCACCGGTGCCTACGAGCTCGATCTTTCCCAGATTGACAATTGGGACCTGGCTTGGAGAACCATGCATGTAAAGACTGACGTTTTCTGCGCTGCTGGACTCACACTCCCCGACAAGGCTGGCCGCCAAATCAACATTGGTGGCTGGTCTGGAGCGTCGACGTTTGGCGTACGCTTGTACAGTCCCGATGGTAAAGCCGGTGTCCACGGCAAGAATGACTGGGAAGAAAACGCCAGCATTCTCAAGCTGCAGGACGGCCGCTGGTATCCTACAGCCATGAACATGGCCAACGGCTCCATTCTGATCATTGGCGGCGAGGAGGGCTCCAACGCGGCGCCTGTGCCGACTCTGGAAATTCTTCCCTACACGGGCACGAAGCCGCTACACATGGATTGGCTGGAGCGGACTGACCCCAACAACCTGTATCCCTTTGCCACCGTTCTCCCTTCTGGCGGAATCTTTGTCGCTTACTGGAACGAAGCTCGCATCCTAGACGAGGACACGTTTGCAACGGTCAAGACTCTGCCCATGATTCCCGGTGCTGTCAATGACCCCAAGGGCGGCCGTACCTATCCTCTCGAGGGCGCAGCTGTTCTCCTCCCCCAACATGCCCCTTACACAGACCCTCTTGGCGTACTAATCTGCGGCGGCGCAACCACTGGACCCAACAACGCTCTGGACAACTGTGTTAGCATCTACCCCGATGCCGCGAGCCCCAAGTGGGAGCTCGAGCGTATGCCTTCTACCCGTGTCATGAGCTGCATGGCGCCTCTACCGGACGGCACCTTTCTCATCCTCAACGGTGCCCATCACGGGGTTGCCGGGTTCGGTCTCGGCGTCGGCCCGAACCTGAATGCGCTCATGTACGATCCCAGGAAGCCGCTTGGACGTCGCATCACGGTCATGGCCAACACCACAGTTGCGCGACTGTACCACTCGGAAGCCATCACGCTCCTCGATGGACGTGTGCTCGTCAGCGGCTCCGACCCGCAGGACGGCATCAACCCGCAGGAATATCGCATCGAAACTTTTACCCCGCCGTACCTGCTCTCCGGCAAGCCTCGCCCGACATTTACCCTCGGAAACACGGACTGGAAGTATGGCCAAAAGGTTAGTTTCAAATTGGGAAGCAAAGCCGTCAATGGCGATGTCACCGTGTCGCTCCTTGGCTCCGTCTCCAGCACTCACGGCAACTCCATGGGTGCACGCACTCTCTTCCCATCCGTGTCCTGCTCGGGCACATCATGTACAGTCACGGCACCTCCTGGCAAGTACATTGCACCGCCTGGCTGGTACCAGTTCTTTGTTCTTGATGGCGGTATCCCCGCTGTCGGTGTCTTTATTCGCATTGGTGGTGACCCTGCCGGTCTTGGCAACTGGCCCGAGGGCGATTCCTTTGTACGCCCGGGGGTTTAATGGGCGATCTCGTGGCTTGTTTTCAGTGCTCATGAAGTAGACATAATGGGAATGAGCTGCCTCTTATGTGCGTCTTTCTGATGAGCCAGGAAACTCGTGTCAGGGCATACAATACTTGTCTTGCTCACTCTAGGATGCTTCATTAGTCTCCAATTCAGTACATACGTTGCTATGATAAAGTTTTATCAATACATTACAACGCACAAAGGATAGTAAAAAATGAGTAAATAAATAGGCCTGATGTACTAATGTATCTCAACTAACTGATGTACTAGTGTTTATGTACTCGCCCAGTGTCCCCCGATGGCGTATGTGAGCTGTTGCTTTCTGTCTTTTTTTTTCTTTTTTTTTTCGCGAAGCAAGATGACCATTACTGGTGCTCTTTTTCGAATCCGAATGCGGAGCGAATTGAACTATTCGCGACTTTGCCTCGCCATTTGTGTGTTTTGCCTAAGAGACGTATCAACCGCATCCCTCATAATCCCCGATGTTTGTATAGCGTCATAGATGGATTTGTACAAGCCGCAGCGGGAATCCACCACGCTCGCGTCAACCGTCGCCGACACGACACGGTCCTTATCACCCTCTCCCGGGGTCGCACCGCCGCCCAGCAGCTGCACCGAAGGCGCTGAACCCCAGCCAGGTCCCGCGGCCGGATTTCTTGCGAAATTGGCCCACGCTTTCTGGATCACGCGGGAGTTGTCATTCTCAAAGGGCGTGGCACTCTCGCGGGGATAGGAGGCAAATATGGGCCGTATCTCTGCCGAGTGATAGGCGCCGCTGCCGGGAAAGAGCTCCGTGTTGGCGAAGCTCGCGTTGTAAAAGTAGCGCCACGTCGGAATTCTAACAAATTTAGAGTCACCGGCAAGGCGGGCCGTCGGACAGGTGTAGATGAAGTCGGTGACGAGTATCTCGTCGCGCTTTTCCGGGCTGGGAAAGCCTTTGTATCTGGGACGAAAGGTTGCGAGGAACAGTTTGGCCGTCGTGGCTCCCAGGAATCCAGCCAAAATCTCATCGACCGTCACACCGCCGGTCAAAAACGGCGATGCCTCGTTGGCATTGGAGCCAATCAAGAGGGGCACGCGAGCGATGGCCTTGTGATCGATCAAGGACGCGGCACGTTTTCCGGGCATGGAGTTGGCAAATGTCGCACCACCATCGGGGGAAGCAGTGAAGCTGAGGCCTTTGGCTTCGGCGATGGCGACCAAGGCTGTTGCTGGGATCTGGCGCATGCACGCGAGTTTGTCGGCCGCAGATTCGCAGTTGGCGTCAGAGAGTAGCGCATTCCACGCTTCATTTTCCTTATCCCGGTCGGTCGTGGCAAGTTCTGGCTCGGTGGATTGCAGAATAGCAGCCGCAAAAGGTACTGGATTGGGGGGCGCCGTTATCAGATTATCTACGCTTCTGGCCCCTGAACTCTGTCCAAAGAGCGTGACCCGGCTAGGATCACCACCGAAAGACTGGATATTACGCTGGACCCAGTCAAGTGCCAAACGTTGATCATGTAAACTATATGGCTGGTTAGTTTTTATTTACGTCCGATGATAAGAATAGAAGAAAGATGAGAGGCAGTAAAAGCGGTGAGAAAGAGATGGACTCACCCGAGATTTCGTTCTTCTTGCGGAATATCGGGAGAGGTAGGAAAGCCAAACAGATTCAGGCGGTAGTTGATGGTGACAACTATCACGTCTTGATTCCCGGCCAAATTCGTACCATCATATTGAGGCAGTGCTGCAGTGCCAGATGAATCAGTGCCTCCATGAATCCAGAACATGACGGGTTTTCTGGAGCCTGGCGAGGACGCTGTAGGAGGGTGGGCGGCCTCGGGCGCAAATACATTCAGATATAAGCAGTCCTCACTGTCGGGGACCGAGGCTGGAGGCGTGTTGAAATATTTCTTGAGGAGTTCTGCGTTCTTGGCAGAAAGGAGCTGTTGATGGCAGGCATTGCCGAACTGGCTTGCATCGCGCGCCTCGTGCCAGCTATCCGGCTTCTCGGGCAGCTTCCATCTTGTCGGCGGCTTTGCATAAGGGATGCCGAGAAACTGGTTGACGGTGGAGGACACGGTCGGCTCCGATACAGACGCGCCGATGAGGATACCCGAGTCGATTGTCGCGGTAGGGCGACTGCTGTCCCTCACCGCGAGGGCGGAGGTCAAGGCTGCTTGATACCAGAGCAACACAGTGCCGGTGTAAGTGAGCTTGACCATGGCCACGGCTGCCGGTGTATGCTAGGCGATGCAAGTAAGTCTGCGACAGAAGAGGCGAGTACCCTTTTTTTTTTTTTGCCTCTTTTCCTTTTTATCTTATGCATTCGCGTTCGCCAATTGGGGCATCGCGCTTTTTTGTAGGCCGTGTCGCCCAAGAGGGGTGTGAGCCAACCGTGCACTTATTTGCGTAGAGAGTCCGAGACTTGCTTCTGTGGCACGTCTCACTTTTGCGACTGGCAAACACGAAGCACGTCAACCTCCCCGCAACACCGTCAGCCAAGATGGCATTGCTTGCTTTGTCCCCGGTATGCAAGGTGGTCCGGCTCCAAAGGCAAATGAATGCGCCGTGGGTGGGCTTCCGGATCGTTTGGGCCTGCTGATACGCGAGTAAGGAGGGAGACCGCAACGCAATGTCCGCGTGTCTTGGGTTTTTCCGTTCCTCTGCTGTCTTTGATGGGTCTGACGAAGCGGACAGATCGAGACACGAACGGCCTTTGGCATTGCTTTGGAGACACCCAAAGAGCCAGCTGTCGCAACGTTTCCCATACTATCGCAACAGTACAGAAGCAAAGTATATCGGTAGTCCATCGTCACTACCAAAATCGTGCGCTTTTCTTTACGAAAATAGCTCTTCGTAGTAACGACAAGACTCTCTCGGAGAGTCCATGCGTCAAAGACAAACCAGCCTCATCCGTCTTAGCAATGGCACTGTCTCACTCCGCCGCCAGGGATGCTGAGATGGAGTCATGGTTGCATTCGCCTTCTCTTAGGCAGAAACACGAATTGCCTGCGAGATCACACGTTAGGCTGCATAAATCTTCACTGGCATCATCTCGAAAATTCCGGTTTGCTGGTTTTCCGAATGTCAGATTACCAGTAGGCCGCTTTCTCAGTTCTGGTGGAGGCGGATCCAGTATGATGACATGGACCCCCTTCAACGCTGCAATACCAAAAACGTCAATGCGATACTTCAGGGAGCTCAAGAGAAACCTGGCGCTCGGGATCTTTTCACAAACATATCTACCTCAATGACGACGCATATTTTTAATGCGCGATGCAACTACGGAGTCATGCGATCTACTTGGTAGCCCCGTGGCAACCCCCTCCCTGCTTCTGTTTCTCGCAACCAATTTTCCATATGAGATGATCACGTGACTTTGTCGTACCAAATTTCCCCAGGAGCTTCGATATCGGCGGACAAGGCCTTTCGAATCGCCCAGTGCTTTGCCAACGACATTCAATTGCACCCTTTGCTGACGTTCAAAACCTGACTCACCCAACATGGCTGCAGTGATCAAAGCCCTCAATGCCAAGATTCGGTCGAATCCGACGACGAGCTACATTTGCTCTACCCGTAAGTTACAATTTCGCCTTCAGCTTCCGCATGACCTGCAGCTCCTTTTTGCGACGAGTCGACAAGCTTTCGCCGTGCACGCCGCGTGCACCTTTCGAGCACCGGACCATTCGGGATGCGACATAGTGCATCTTGGCCATTTGCTTGCCCTTTTTTGGAAAGAATCTGCCATGGGACGCCGGCAGAGATGACGCAGACGCGTGGTTGTTGGTCGACTGGAGCTGCCGCATTCGTCCTTGAAGCTTTGCTCGATATAATGACGTGTGCTAACGTAATATGTGCCCTAGATTTCTGGGGGCCCGTCTCCAACTTTGGTATCCCGGTCGCAGCCGTCATGGACACACAAAAGAGCCCCGACCTGTAAGTGACGCCCGGCGGCCTGCGCCGCCGCTATGGTCCCTTGACATTATCCACCCGCTCACATGCTGCTTTCTCTCTATCCAGCATCTCTGGCCAAATGACTGCCGCCCTCGTCGTCTACTCGGCGACTTTTATGCGCTACTCCCTCGCCGTCCAGCCCAAAAACTATCTCCTCTTTGCCTGCCACTTTGTCAATGAGTGCGCGCAGCTGACACAGGGCTACCGATTTCTGTCATATCACAACTGGGGTGGCAAAGAGGCGCTCGAGGCTGCCAAGGCCCAGGCCTCCAAGGTCGAGGACAAGGCCAAGGCTGTCGTTGGCAAATAAGGCATATCAAAACGAGCAGGGTACTGCGAGGACTCTTTTTCAGAACGGGATTCCCAAAAGAGACGAGCATGGGTGAGCATTGGGCTTGAAATATTGCTCATGAACCCCGACATGTATTTGCTTCGGAAGCATTGTATAATTGAGCATGGATGGCACTGAATGGGAGAGCACCTTTGTACAATCCTACAGCAGACCACGCAGGAAGCAGTCTGCACCATACCTGCCCACGAGCAGACGCAATCCACACTGCCTTCTCTCGGCGTAAATAAGCACTCTATTTGATGAAATTTTGCAATTGCTGTTACTTGTAGAGAAGGATGCTGACGGAGGCTCACCTTGAATGCTGTCTGTTACGACATACCACACTGCAAAAGGCTTCGGATAGAGCCGTAGCCGTATTGTTATTTGGTGGAGTTCTAAACAGAGACGTCATCGAGACCATTTGGAATTCACCAGGAGAGGTGGGTATCGGTCATAGCGCCAGGCATTGGGCTGATCCCTGGAGATGGATCGCTTCTGGTCGCGAGAATTGTACAATTTGTACGTCATTGAAGATTAGGCATGCTTCTCTTCAATGTCTAGTGCCGAATTGTTGGCAGCTCTGTTCCCATAAAGACCGGTAACGAATAGCTGCCCCGATCTGCCAGAGTCGATAATAACACAGATCAGAGCGTGGAAATATCCACGGAAATAACGGGTACAAAGCTGTTCTTCAACACATTCGTCTTGGAAAAGCCACTGTCAAATTCAGGTAACAAAACGCTGCAATATCGTGTGACGTAGGTAGGGAAGATCTATCGAGTTTCAACGGCAGTGTCGTTCTACGCGACGATACTTGAGACTGATCGGCGACAGTATGGCCAGTTCTCGACGTTCTCGACCATGGCAAAAAAGAGCCGCATCGTAGATTGCTACCTTGATAGCCCCATCTCACAGACCCCTGCTATGTATCAATATACCGGCGCGGCAATGACACAGAGAGTCGGTCCGATGCCGATCTTGGAAGTTTATCTCTGCATAAAAAAGCTAGAGTGTGTGCTCGAGAGTGACTCGTCGCGAACAAGCCCAACTTGCAGGATACCAAATTCAGCTTGTTCTACTGGATCAATGTACTTTGCTAAAGATGCGCCCGTGGGTATCCTTCTGTAGCCGGCCGATTATGTCAGAGAAACCAGCATGGCTTCGAAGCGCGCTATAAATGGACCAAATTATGGGGGGTTGGCTTTTGGCTTTGCTATTTGGGTAGCCATGGGGGTTGGTGTGGGTTGCAGGTGTGCATGTGATGTCCAGCCGTTGTTTTAGTTAGAGCAGTTTATCACGATTAACTGAAGAGATTTTCTTACCTTGTTGTGTTTCTCTCGACTTTGAGATCGGGCTGTAACGAGGCTAGTGAACATGAGTTTAGAAATGACAAGTTTTGGGGCGACCAAGCCGAGGTCGGAGCTGGCACCCATTTAGCAATGGATAGAGACCGCTTTTCAGTCCCCTGGTAATAATACTCCGTATTGGCTCCAATGACGAGAGATTTAATTAAGTCACTATCTGACATCTGTCCAACTGTCTTATCTCTACAACGGCGTCTAGTTATCTCCGCGACCCTACTTTTTTTTTTGGCATGCCACAAGTCAAGCAAAACAGGAGACTAGCCTTATCAATGGAGAGATTTCTCGGTCCTTTCGACTAGTCAGTTTGCTCACAAGATTTTTTCCCTCCAAAGGAGCGCTGTGGCGGGTGTTCAGAGTCCATAGAAGGACATGGCTGTTGTCTCATAGATGCCTATTACGTACCAAGCAATCACCTGCACGTTTAGAGATTTTTTTTTTCTCAAGTCGGACAATAGACTGACTGTCGGGAGCTGGAAGCTGGCCCGTTGTGGGGTGACTAACCAGGGTATGTGTCTGTGTATCCGTATTCTTATTATTCTCTTGCTCTGGATTCATGTAATTGCTTGCTCTTGCAAGGTGGGAATGCAAACTGCCAATGGCTTCAATGGGTCCAATGGGTCCCCGGCCTAGCTCGGCTGGATCTATCAAGACTGGCCCTGGTGTGTGTGGTTCTGGCTGAGAACATGGGGGGTTCTCTGACGAAGGGGAAGAGTAATATCGCAAGATGCTGGGGCTGTATGCTCAAGCAACCCTTGTGTGAGGGAGTAAATAGCGCAATGGGCAGTCGATGCCATCCAGGGCAATCATGTATTACATGCCCGGATGTGTCCTATTTTGACTCAGAGACCAGGTAGCTCGATTCTGCGGCGAATCTTTTCTACGACGTGACAATAACACGGTCGTTGTAGATGCATCTCTCACTCGGTGTGATTCGGTTATGGGAGACCGATGCCGATGCCTGCACCGAGTAGCGGTGCGCCCAAGGCCGAGGAATGGTGAGCAAAGGAACAAAGGAGTGGGTGGGAAGTACCAGTTAAACATTAGCGTCGTCTGGATCGGGAATATTTTCCCTTGCTCTCACGAAACTTATTGGGAGGGGAAAGCAGAGACGAAAATCAGATGCGGGCGGGATCACTTTGTATATAGCCGTGACGAAAACATGGGGTAGAGATTTCCGTACCAGCAACCGAGGGAACAACTAGCGAATCGTGCATCAAAGCCGTCGAAAGCACCGGGCGAAAACGCTTCGGTTCCTTTCGTCGACGCGGGGAGGCGCGGAAGCTCGTGGCGAACGGCGGCTCAAAGCTTGCGGCGAGCTGAGCGCCGCGGGCGAAAATAGTCAGGAACCATGTGCTCGTGGAGCTCTCAATTTGTTCCGAATGTGGCATACTGCCTTGTCCATCACGAGGTCACCTGGTGCAGCAAGCCTCCTTTTTCGTGCTTCACTCGTTCGGGTCTGGCCAGTGACACATGTTTTCTTGTCATGATGAGAGGTAATAGTTTGCAAAGGCATCGAGGTACCTGTGTTGGCTGGCTTTGCTCCATACACCCCCCTCCCCTCTGAACCGACTTCCCAATTGCAGCAAGAGCTACTGCGAGTGATACTTGGAGGTGCTGCACTGTATTTGGAAATTGATATGCTGTGAATTGTCACAGTCAGACATTGAACAACCGGCTACAGTTTCTAAATTTACAACCTGCGATTTTGAATTCCCGCACGTCTCAGACAAGACGGTGCGAGGGGGCAAGCACGCTGGGTAATACAACTCGGTAATACACAGCCTTGGCGGGTTGCGGGCTGACACTGCCGGGCCGACTTTCTTACTCATATCTCAACAAATCTGAGATTGATAGGCTGCAGATTCATAGATGCACTAGGCGGTATTTTGTCAAGGGTTGATGAGATGTGAGCTCTGTTGCCTGGACGGTTTTGGCGCGCTTCAGAAGGGCAAAAAGTACCTAACATGTTGGCTCTTTGGAGCTGCAGTGAAGGCAACAAGTCAGTAGGAAAGCGGCAGATGCCAACGAAAATCAATTTTGGAATGAAGGATCTTCAAACTGGCCTTTTTTGCATCAGACTTTTGAGCATACATAGTCTGTCAGAAGCTTATTACGCAGAATGTAGGTTGTTTCTCGAGACTAGGCCCTGTAGATGACTGAATCTGTCCACGGTGCGTAATGCGCCGTTATCCGATCATTGTGATTGGCCAATGGCTCCGTGTCGCGGTAAGACGAGTGGCCGAGGGGAGCTCGGCAGCTCCAAGTTTTTGCTTGCAACCACCCAACTGAAACAGTGCGAGTTTGGCAACCCTTGACAAGAAGCTACAGGGAGCATCAGTGGTGGCAGTTAATTGCTATTACGTCTGGGAGTTTCTGAGATGTACGGCGCAACAGGAGCAACATAGGAAAGTTGCATCAATTCTGCTGATCATATTGTGAGACGGCAGGCGGGTGGTCTATGCTTGTCGCCAAGCAAAGATGGCCAGGCGTGGTACTGTGACGTGATGGCAGATGGTATTATGCATATTACAATGTCTGATGCAGCGTCTCGGAAAGAAGAAGATCATATGGGCGCATCAAGTAATCTGCTGGGGCAAGTCGTAAGGCAGTTTGGAAACTATCTAGGTAGCTAGGTAGCTAGCAGGCCCTGCCTGGGCAGTGGCTTTCCAGCGGACGGTCTCTGTATTTCTACCATCTGGACTGAAGGATCTGGAACCTCGATATCCGTACCTAGGTACCTGAATGGGCAGGTGATGCTTGCGCCAAGCACAGGGCACAGTGGTAACTGGTACAGTGTGTAACATGCTTACAGTCTGGAGAAGCTTAAACGCTACCTAACTTAGTAGGCTGTTGGCGTGTGAGACAAGGAGTAACCATACACAGGCTTGGCCAGTGCATCGTTTCGGCGTCCTAGAATGCTAGCACGAGTGAATAACACCCCTAGAATTGATGTCAGATCACCGATAATACGAAGAAGAATGGCCATAATTTGACGCCATGGCTTTTAGGATGACTGATTTGTAGGTACCGATGTTCGGGGTTCGTGTCCGTCGCGCCTGGGCCCGCGACGGCATTTGGAGTACCGAAAAGCGCTAGCAGCTGCGGGCGACGACTCAGCAGCCAAAAACCCCTCCCATCCAAGACTACCTCGAGGAACGCTGTGTACCCCATGTGGGCGATTGTGTGGCAGTTTTCGTGTCGCGCCAGAGTCGCCGAGCTTCAAGACGACTTGTGCCTGAGAAAAGTAGCTCATGGGGGGAAAGGTTAGGAGGTCTGAGGTGACACTCGTCGCCTGCTGAGGAGCTATGTACCTTATGTACCTAACTTAGGACCCTAGGTACGTTGTAGGCGCCCAGGTACCTAGGTAGCTACCGAAGGTAGTACGCTGCTAATGGCACACCCAGTGCTGGAGGAGGGAAAGTTGCCAGTCGGTTGTAGGCCGCTGCATCTGGAAGAAAATGAATGAGAAAAGACGGTAGAGAAAGAGGTGCATTCTGAAAGTTTGAATCTATTTTTTAAGCATATTGATGGCGACAACAGTGCTTCATTCTTGAGTTTGTCTGTGGTGCCATGGTTGGTTGGCATGATTGTCGGTGGTGGTATCCTCACCCCTCACTCCCCTCTCCCCCGCCAGCTTACCAGAGGCAGGTACTTGGTAGGCCACTGGTGCATTTCTGGCCTGCCAGCTGCCAGCTACCAGCTGCCAGTTGCCAACCGCTGTTTGCACCCCGCTGTCCGTCTCCGGCATTCTCTCTCTTTTGGCTTGTGAACCTTTTTAAGTAGCCTGCCAGCTCCCCTCCGTCTGTCTTCCTTGCTCCCGAACAACCCTCATCCTCCTCCCCGTCTTTTTTCTTCCTCCCATCCCACACCTGTTTTCCTTTCAATTCGCGTTGCTTCTTTGCTACCCTCCTCTGCCACGAATCTCTCGCCATGGCGCCCCTCCCCGCGGCGTCTCTGCCTCAGCAGACCCTGACCTTCAACGACGTCTTTGAAGATGCCGACGACGAGCCCCAGCAGCAGCACACGGTCCAGCACATCCGCGCCAACTCGAGCATCATGCAGCTCAAGAAGATTTTGGGTGAGTTTTCTAATGCGCATTGCAGCTGGCCCGCGTCGCCAATTCCTCCTCAACAAGGCCTAGTCCTGTGCTAACCGAGGCCTCTACTCGCAGTCGCCAACCGTGGTGAAATCCGTAAGTCCCTCTCTACAACTTATCACCACGCTGCAAGCCGCTAACAGCAATCCTCTAGCTATTCGAGTATGCAATCACTCTTTAACTTCAGACAATGGTGCCCAATTGCCCTTCGTTTATGCTGACTCCAGTCTCTCTGCGCTCTAGATCTTCAGAACTGTATGTATTCGTTTGTCTGCTGCGTGCAGCGCCCCAGTCTAACACACCCGCAGGCTCACGAGCTCTCACTACACACCATTGCTGTCTTTAGGTACAACAGCATATTACTCTAAGCTAGCAGCTTCTTTCTTTGATCGCTTGCTGACGTTTGTAGCTATGAGGATCGTCTAAGCATGCATCGTCAAAGTAGGCCACCTACCCCGCCTCACCACCTTTTGCTCCGACGCTAACCATCCCCAACAGAGGCCGACGAAGCCTACGTTATCGGAAAGCGCGGCCAATATACCCCTGTCGGTGCCTATCTCGCTGGCGACGAAATTATCAAGATTGCGGTCGAGCACGGCGCTCAACTCATCCATCCCGGTACGGCTTTACCCCAATGACGCCACACTGCAGCACTTCCCGAGCTAACTCCACTAGGTTACGGCTTCCTCTCCGAGAACGCCGAATTCGCGCGCAACGTCGAAAAGGCTGGTCTCATCGTGAGTCGAAATGTGCGCCCGCTCAAAATTGGCAAATTACTGACACGGCTCTGCCCCGCAGTTTGTCGGCCCCTCTCCCGATGTGATTGACGCCCTTGGTGACAAGGTTTCTGCCAGAAAGCTCGCCATCGCAGCCCAAGTCCCCGTCGTCCCTGGTACCGAGGGTGCTGTTGCTACCTTCGAGGAGGTCAAATCCTTCACCGATGAGTATGGCTTCCCCATCATCATCAAGGCTGCTTACGGCGGTGGTGGCCGTGGTATGCGTGTAGTGCGCGACCCCGACACCCTCCAGGAGAGCTTTGAGCGTGCCACCTCCGAGGCCAAGTCTGCCTTTGGTAATGGTACCGTCTTTGTCGAGCGCTTCCTTGACAAGCCCAAGCACATTGAGGTTCAGCTTCTCGGTGACAACCACGGCAACATTGTCCACCTGTACGAGCGTGATTGCTCCGTCCAGCGTCGCCACCAAAAGGTCGTCGAAATTGCTCCCGCCAAGGATCTCCCCGTCGAGACCAGAGACGCAATTCTCGCCGACGCGGTCAAGCTCGCCAAGTCGGTCAACTACCGCAACGCCGGTACCGCCGAGTTCCTTGTCGACCAGCAGAATCGCTACTACTTTATCGAGATCAACCCCAGAATCCAGGTCGAGCACACCATCACCGAAGAAATCACTGGCATCGACATCGTTGCTGCTCAGATCCAGATCGCTGCCGGCGCTACTCTTGCCCAGCTCGGCCTGACCCAGGATCGCATCTCTACTCGCGGCTTCGCTATTCAGTGCCGCATCACTACAGAGGACCCTGCGAAGCAGTTCCAGCCCGACACCGGAAAGATTGAGGTCTACAGAACTGCCGGTGGTGCCGGTGTCCGTCTCGACGGTGGCAATGGTTTCGCCGGTTCCGTCATCACACCTTTTTACGATTCCATGTTGGTCAAGTGCACTTGCCACGGTTCCACTTACGAAATCGCCCGCAGAAAGGTACTGCGTGCCCTAATCGAGTTCCGTGTCCGTGGTGTCAAGACCAACATTCCCTTCTTGGCTCGTCTGCTCACCCACCCCACCTTCATCGACAGCAACTGCTGGACCACTTTCATTGATGACACTCCTGAGCTCTTTGATCTTCTTAGCAGCCAGAACAGAGGCCAGAAGCTGCTCGCTTACCTCGGCGATGTTGCCGTCAACGGCAGCTCTATCAAGGGTCAGATTGGTGAGCCCAAGTTCAAGGGCGAAATCATTATTCCCGAAATTTTCCGATCCGATGGTACAAAGGTCGACGTTAGCGAGCCTTGCCAGAAGGGTTGGAGAAACATTCTTGTCGAGCAAGGACCCAAGGCTTTCGCCAAGGCTGTTCGCCAGAACAAAGGATGCCTTCTCATGGATACCACTTGGCGTGATGCTCACCAGTCACTTCTGGCCACTCGTGTCCGTACTGTTGATCTGCTCAACATTGCCAAGGAGACCAGCCACGCTCTGTCCAACCTCTTCAGCTTGGAATGCTGGGGTGGTGCTACTTTTGATGTTGCCATGCGCTTCCTCTACGAGGATCCCTGGGATCGTCTCCGCAAGATGCGCAAGCTTGTTCCCAATATTCCCTTCCAGATGCTCCTTCGTGGTGCCAACGGTGTGGCCTACTCTTCTCTCCCCGACAATGCCATTGACCAGTTTGTCGAACAGGCCAAGAAGAACGGTGTCGATATTTTCCGTGTCTTTGATGCCCTGAACGATATTGACCAGCTCGAGGTTGGTATCAAGGCTGTCCATAAGGCTGGTGGTGTCGTTGAGGGTACCGTCTGCTTCAGCGGTGACATGCTCAACCCCAAGAAGAAGTACAACTTGGAGTACTATCTTGATCTTGTCGAAAAGCTCGTCAAGCTCGACATTCACATTCTCGGTATCAAGGATATGGCTGGTGTTCTCAAGCCACACGCTGCTACCCTCCTTATCGGCGCCGTCCGCGAGAAGTACCCCGACTTGCCTATCCACGTGCACACCCACGACTCCGCTGGTACTGGTGTTGCCTCCATGGTTGCTTGCGCCAAAGCCGGTGCCGATGCTGTCGATGCCGCCACCGACAGTCTGTCTGGTATGACTTCTCAGCCCAGCATCAACGCCATCTTGGCCTCACTTGAGGGCACTGGCCTCGAGCCTGGTCTGGATCCTCATCAAGTTCGCGCCCTGGATACCTACTGGTCGCAGCTCCGTCTCCTCTACTCTCCTTTCGAGGCCCATCTCGCTGGACCCGATCCCGAGGTTTACGAGCACGAGATCCCTGGTGGCCAGCTCACCAACATGATGTTCCAAGCCTCCCAGCTCGGCCTCGGCTCTCAGTGGCTCGAGACCAAGAAGGCTTACGAGCAGGCCAACGATCTCCTTGGCGATATCGTCAAGGTCACACCCACCTCCAAGGTTGTTGGTGATCTCGCACAATTCATGGTCTCCAACGGTCTTGATGCTGAGGCTGTCAAGGCTCGTGCCAGCGAGCTCGATTTCCCTGGCTCTGTTTTGGAATTCCTTGAGGGCATGATGGGTCAGCCATACGGCGGATTTCCCGAGCCTCTCCGAACCAATGCTCTACGCGGACGCCGCAAGCTCGACAAGCGCCCTGGTCTCTACCTCGAACCTGTCGACTTTGCTCAAGTCAAGAAGGACTTGGGTAAGAAATACGGTGCACCCGTTACCGACTGCGATATTGCTTCTCATGTCATGTACCCCAAGGTCTTTGAAGACTACCGCAAGTTTGTCGCGGAGTACGGTGATCTCTCTGTTCTTCCGACTCGCTTCTTCCTTTCCAAGCCTGCGATTGGTGAAGAGTTCAACGTTGAGCTGGAAAAGGGCAAGGTTCTGATTTTGAAGCTTCTTGCTGTCGGTCCTCTAAGCGAGAACACTGGCCAGCGTGAGGTCTTTTTCGAGATGAACGGCGAGGTCCGCCAGGTCACTGTCGTTGACGAGACAGCTGCCGTTGAGAACGTTAGCCGTCCCAAGGCTGATGCTAGCGACTCGAGCCAGGTTGGTGCTCCTATGTCTGGTGTCCTAGTTGAGATGAGAGTGCAAGAGGGCTCGGACGTTAAGAAGGGCGACCCTCTGGCTGTCTTGTCGGCCATGAAGATGGAAATGGTTATTTCTGCCCCCCACAGCGGCAAAGTTGCCAACCTGCAGGTAAAGGAAGGTGACTCTGTGGACGGCTCCGACCTTGTCTGCCGCATCACCAAATAAAATGGCAAAAGCAACCTAGCAAAATTGATGCGGAAACTGGCGCGAAATGGGAAACGGAACTGAATTATGATTGTTTTACTTTGTAGCACTTTATAGTATGAATACATTTGATGACAAGATGTTCATATCTTTTGCGTGCTCTATAAATGTTAATTTCATTACTTGAGTAACGCACGGTATGCGTGGATCCTGCGACTGAGAAAGTTGACCAATTATAACGAAACATTCTGCATGTCCTTGCCGGATTTGGTAAAGTGACGCGTGAGCCATTGCACGCTCGGTTACCCAGAAGTAACTTTTGATACTCGTCTGTCTGTGGAAAGACGCCTGCGGGCAAGATGGCAGATGTTGTGCTGGTGTCTGTCTATTCCAAAGGGCACCTCGCCAGCCAATGCCTGACTGGCGAGGTCTTTGCCATTCAAGACCAAGTTTACTGGCGAATAAATGATTCTACCATTGCCATCGTCTAGAATCATTATCTAATAGATTCTCACAACCGTACAAGGGCCGGGCAAGCCGTGACTGAAGACGGCCGAATCATGGCATTGTTGCTGAAAGAACTAATAAGCCCGCACGTCGTTGGCCTTTGAACCACCGTCCAAAAGGTCGCTCTAGATTTAAAGATCCAGGTATATAGTAAGCCTATGGTGATGTAATAGGTCGCACTGTTTTAATTACCATCGCCACGGCGTGAACGGGCGAAAAAAAAAGGGAAGCTCATTGGGATCACGATGCGCTGCTATTAACGGCATCTTGGGCGGCGCATGGTCCGAGGAAGGATGCTCCGGCGGTGTGTGCTTGGATGCAGGACGGCGACTGGCTGAAATGCAAACAATGAAGAGGGTGTGGACAGGAGGGGGCTGACGGGGGTATGATGCGCTCTCGGAGTTTTGGAGCGATGAAGGAATAGGTAGGCTTAAACAGGGAGGTGGAGGAGAAATAAGCTGCCAAGTTTTATTGCTGTGCTCCAACCTTGGTTTTGATACCTATGCTTGGTGTCGAAGCCTTGGACAGGCTTGGTGGCGATGGAGTCGTTTGGCAGGATACGGCGTTGACGAGTTTTGAGCCTCGAGGAGGAAATAAAAAGGTACAGTAACTCGAAGTGAGTACGGAGTACCTAGTTGCCTTGCACTTTTGTTCGTCAACGCGGAGGGCGTCCCCTGCATGGAGAGGGGAAACATGGAAAGGCGGGCGGGACACGGAGCACGGAGCACGGAGCAAGGGGGGCAACGACGGTGTCGCATTGCGACAAGGAAGGGTCGTGTCGGGGCAACATGACGGCAGAGTGGTCGATGGGGTGGCCAGGCCTAGTCAGTTGATGGCGTATGAGTTTTCAATACTTGGTACGTCGATGATGAGGGAGTGAGGTGACGTACGCGTAAAGAGAGGAAGCAGTTGTAGTGTATTATTAAAGGTGCATAAAACAATCTTAATACCTAGGATAGAGGATGTGCTTTGTAGATGTACCAGCGACATGTTACGAGGCCGTGACAGTGTGCGAGTACCAGTACAGAGGCAAGAAGAGGACAAAGAATGGATTGACAACCGGGGAAAAAAGGAAAAAAGGAAAAAAATGGGGGTTAGCGCGTGACCCCGCACAATACAGGCTGCGAAAAGGGAAAATTTAGCGGATGAGGGGAAGCTACGGGGGGTTACGGGGCTCCAGGCGGGGGCATTTCGCAGTTGGGTTAGGGGACGAAAACAGGCTTAGTAATGTATTGAACTTTTCAAGCTCGACGCCTCTACCAGCAGTATCTTGCCTCTGCTGTATAGACCATAGATAAGGGAAATGAAGAGAATGCGTTGAAAATTCATGTCCTTGTTGAACTTCTAGTCAGACCCAAGGGTAAGATTTAGTCATTTTTGAGGCTGGCAGCAGACAAATACAGCGTTCCGTGATCGCTGGACTGGACAGTGACCACACAAAAGCGGCCCCCTCCGCCAGCCCGCTTAGTTCCCACCCAGGCCCCCAAGCCCCAAGGCCTGGTCGGTTCTTGTCTCTGTTTTCAGCTGAGACCAGGCTGCTTTCCTAAACAATTTTTCCCTTCGCACACGCGCTCACCTCGTTTCTTCTTCCTCTCAACCATCCCATCCTTCAACGAAAAGACTACCGAAAAGCACTGCAAGGTTTTGAATAACGACAACATCATCGTCTCGCAGACCTTCCTGCCTCTTCCATACACTTTCTGCCGATACCGAGCCCACCACTGTGCTCAGCACACAAATTAATTTCGACCACATTCTCACCACTGCAATCACACCACCACATCCTGCAACTCTGCCACCACGCTGGCTAGCGTTTTCCATCTCGCTGCCATATTTCCTATACGTTTCTCGAGACTCACACACAATATACACCGTCATGGAGAGTTTGCAACTATCCCAGGTGCTCGCCGATCTAAGTAACCTTGGCGCCGCGGTACGTGTGCTTACGCTCTGCATGCAGTCTGGCGCTGCGAGTTTCCATTTCCCCAGAAACAAGCAAAATGTTGCCACATGGACAATTTATCACTAACCCATTATCAACAGGAACCCCAGGCTGCCGCCGCCATCGCCAACGCCAATGTTCCCATTGTCCGATCCGCCAGCGCCACCGAGTCGCCGACTTCCCAGCCCCAGCAGCAGCAGCAGCAGCCTGCTGCTATGCGCCGCCACTGGTCCACGGAACAGGCCGGCCTGCCCAAGTTTGACAAGCTCGGCCGCCGTATCCTCATCAGCTCACCCAACCTGTCCCGGCCCTCTTCCAACACCAATTCCATCCCTGGCACCCCGCGCGGCGGCGGTTCCGACGTCAGTATACCCATCACCTCGGCGCCCGCGCGCTCATACATGACCTTACGCCAATGTGCCAAAGGACTAACCAGGCATATAGGTTGACGATGACCTGGAGCGCGCCTCTACCCTCATGGCCCTCTACGACATCCGCGCCAAGATCAAGCAGCAGGACAACAGCAGCCTGCTCAAGGCCCGCGAGAAGATCAACGCCCTGGCCGCCAAGCAGCAGGCCCAGCAGGCCGCCGATCGAAACGCCAAGGCCGCTGAAGAGGCACGACGAAACCGATATTCTTTCCCCCGCAGCGGCCTCTAATCGTGTCCGGCAACTGCGCCGTCGAGCGCCTCCTGCACACGAGTTACGCTCCTTGTACGCCCCAATCGTGTTTTCCCTATATATACATTCCGGCTATTCCTACGCGATTCTCTTATACGACCTATGACTACGATACCACCACGCCAGCAGCGTGAATACTACAGATGCGCAGCTGACATGATGCAATACCCCTTTAATGACCTACGACCTTCGGCAGCATGATGCGCGAATTGGCCACTTACGATGGATTTCTCAAGGCACAAAAAGTTTTTCGTTCGTGTCTGCTGCTTGCCCACTCTCTTGTACTTCTGGGGGCAAAAAAAAAGGCAATACTTTTACGAGAATTATTCCCCATTGCGGCGCGGCGTCACTGGTGACTTTTTGTACGGATCAGACTTGTTTCCCCCCCGTATTTCATTTTCTTTCTTTTTTAGCGTCGTTTTTATAAGACTGGCGAAGAATTACTGTGGCAGCGAAGAGTAAAGGGCGGCGAATGGGGACTTGTCCTTTTCGGATAGCGAGCTTTTTGGACGAACGATTAGAAGAGGATGAAGAGGTCGCTAGCCCCTTTTCCATCCTTATGAAGCCTGTACGGAGCCGTAATACATGTTGTGTTGATTCTTTTCCCTACTTGTTAAAGTGCCTCTGTGAGGTTTGGCAAACTAAGAAGACGTCGTGAATGCCTGTGAAGAAATTGTCGATTCTCGAATCGCACGAATCGGCAGAGCGGAGCGTTATTATCTGTCGCAAGATGCCGTGTTCGTCAAAGTGAGAGGGGGAATTCAGCTGCGTACCGGTGTTTTGGTGAAGATTGTACTTTGGAGGAAGCAAGGAAGCAAGGAAGAAAGAGGGCAGACCTCTAGAAGATTAAAAGATGAAATCATGTCTTCGAAGATGTCGAAGTTTTTGGAACAACCCAGATGTTTTTCGTTGCACTGGCATTTGTCACTCTGTTATATCATACGCATCGCCCTATAGCGACATGTGAGACTGTTTCGAGGACAAGGTGTCAGAGTGCCCGCACACGTCAAAGGCAGCATTCCCAATAATTCTAGAAGCGCTACGGATATAATAGCCCTGGATTGGTTACTGCCA
Source organism: Beauveria caledonica (assembly GCA_030777785.1). NCBI lineage: Eukaryota > Fungi > Ascomycota > Sordariomycetes > Hypocreales > Cordycipitaceae > Beauveria > Beauveria caledonica. The sequence goes on along the minus strand of JAPFSE010000012.1, from coordinate 81,386 downwards.
GCTCAGCGGCGCCAAACATGTCGTCGCGCCCCGACGGGCAAGTCTTTTGCGCGCCAATTTGTTACCAGTACACGTCGCCCGCCGATGCTGCTGAGCCACTTCCGTGGCAAAAATGAACGCGCGGCCCGGCTGTCGGTTATCGGCAGCGTTTGGGGGCGAGTGCTTCTGGCACGATTTGCAGAGTTGGGAGTAATTTGTCAGTACCACTCTGTTTCTGTTTACAAGACCCTGGGCTTTTCTGGGTTTGCTGCTGTTTGCGTCGGGTCGCAGGGCGTGGCGGTGATGACGGGGCATACTTGCGCCCACACACGCAAACACGCAGGATGAATTTTCTTGCAGTTTGGTGGAATCTGTGAGGAATCAGGGACAATTAGGTTGAGCGCTGAAACACGAGTTACCTCCAGGGGGGGGGGTCGTTTAGTGGTTCATCTTGGCTGCCTTGTCGAGCTTTACTGCTCGATGGCGAGGCCGCCACAGGCAAGCCCATCCAACGCTCAGCCACAGACCATCATCCCCTGCAACGAGTGGGCTGAACAAGCTTCGCCCTGCAGCGGGCGCCCCACAGCCTGGGCAGCATACGATTTCACCCGAATGACGTCTGCATCGCCACCAGAGCCAAGAGAAAAAATGGTGACGGTGGACAACGGCAAAGCTGCGCAGGGAAATCAAGGAGAAGGCAGCAAAAGAAGGACGGTATTAAAGGAAAGAGAACTAGAATCGTACAGTGTCAAGGTTGATGGAAATTCGTTGACGACATTGTAGGCCGAGATCAGCCACGCTAACAAGAAAAACAAGATGAGCTTGTCAACCTTTCTCCATTGCCATGGCGGGTCTCGTCAGGACGTGCACTGAGTAGCCAACTACTAGTAAAGTAATAGTGTAGGTAGACAGGTAAGTTAGAGTCGTAGAGTCTTTGCTCTTTCAGCCCACCCAGGCCCCCCTAGCCATTAATTGTCAAGAGGTGTCTGGGCTCCGCCTCTTTTTCAGCTGCCTGCGCCTTGTTTTCGACTTTAACGCTGCCTTGCGGCCTCCCAAGGTTCCCTTTGGAATCATCCGATACTACAGATTCGTCATTCCTCTCTTTGGCTTGCAGATTCATTGCTTCTCTTCGTCCCCATCAACGCAATCATCATATGCAAAAGACCTGCGAGGCTTCCCCATCGTCTTCCCGGCTCTGTGACTACCCGTGCCAGTTCCAGCGCCTCGCTTGGCTCCGAGACCATCTCCACTTTTTAGCAGCAACAAGTGGCACCATAGCCTCTTCGACAAAGACTGCTTGCATCTGTTTTTGTCTTTTTGGGTCCCCATCATCTGATTCCCACCAAGCCACACCTTCCATAAATTTCTTTCCTCCTTCATCCTTCATTGTCGCGAATACCCAAAGTTGTGCTAGGACAGTATTCGTATTTCGCCGCTTCGACTACCATGGACGCGACACAATTGCTCGACACCCGCTACATCGGCAGCCGATGCCCTAGCGGCTACAGCTACCGAAACGGTTACTGCTACCGCAACAGCTGGTCCAGCTGGGGTCGCTGGGTCCTCGTCGGCGTTCTCATCTTTTTCGCCCTCATCTTCCTCTTCCTCTGCAGGTATGCTTTTCCATCATCTCGGAGTTGTCCGACAAAAAAGAAACACGACTAACTTATTCATAGCTGCTGCGCTCGTCGCCGCGCGCGCAAGGGCTCCAAGCCCATGTATGGTACCGGCTGGATGGGCAACAAATGGGGTGGCAACAATAACAACAACCAAAACACGTACAACCAGGGCTACAATCAGCAGACCTACAACCAGCCCTACGACTACAACCAGCAGCAGGGCTACCAGGCCCCCCCCAACTACGGCAACAGCCAGCAACCCCAGAACACCGGCACCACCTTTAACCCCAACGACGGCTACTACGGCAACCAGCAGTACGGCGCTCCCCAGCAGCCTCAGAACACGTATCACCCCGACGGCACCTACGCTCCTCCTCCCGGTCCCCCTCCCGGCAAATAAGCAAAAAGGCGACGCTAGAGCGGAGCAAGAGACGGGACGAAAGGGTCAAGAGATGGAGGGGCGGACGACGGTTTGAACTAATGAATGCAACGTTGGACGGAAATTCGAGACTGCTGTGACGAGCAAGATATGCGAAAACAGTTTGAGAAGAACGACATATATAACTGGGTGCGGCGTTGAGATGGATCTATGCTACTTATTTCGGAATTCTGCTCTCTTGGGTTGTGCTGTTTTGTTTCGGCATTTGGCTTTTAGAGCCTGTCGCCTTTTTTGTTCTTTTTTGTTCATTTTTGGACAGTCGAGAGATATGATTCCCCAGAAGATGACTCGTCTTTTAGCTTTTGAATGCAAACAATTGGATCCGGCATTTGCCACACAACTGATGAGCCTCTAGAAAAATGGTACAATATATACAAGGCACTGTGTAAAAGGCCTACCAGCTGATGAGCCTATTAAAAATGGTGTAAATACAAGCACTGTATAGAATGATTACCCGCAGTTGAAGAAGCGTACGTACGACGAATCCCAATCTTACCAGGACTACTGGTACTCCGTACAAGGCGATATGGTTCACTGGCAGCACCGCTCCCTTCACATGCGACATGCATGAACGTGTGTCGTCGGTTGTGTGCGGCTACACAAAAGCCACGCCGACTTGGAGGGCTTCCAGAATGTGTGGTTGCTTCCATCTCAGCATCAAGTCGAATCACCATCCCATCGCCCAATAATCCGCAGCTTGTCGCGTTTTGTTTATGCAACCGCGAGGCCGCCTTCGCTAATCACGGAACCGGCCTAATTACGCCCATGGCCAGGCTCCATGCCGGGGCAGCGGAGCAACTGGGGGAGCTGCCCACTCCAACGCCACCTCCCCCAGATTACCAACTTACCTGCCCCCCCGGGCCGAGGCACGCTGGTGACAACAGATGGTCGCCGTTTGACAGATGAATGGCAACCCTTTTTTCTTATCCATAACATCTACACATATCAAACACGACAGCCAGTTTGATTCCAAATCCAACCGCCCATCATGCCGTTTAGCACAAATGAAGAAATTGACGAGGCAAGTGCCAGCACTTCCCTGCTTGCGCCGACACCGGCTATTATCTACTGCCCTCGATAACCTCATCAAGTCGCCACCCCCCCACGCTAACTGATTCTGTCCCCCAAACTCTCTAGTCTGTCGACGTCGTCACACGGACTTTCAAGTCCAACGTGACCAAGCCGCTGGCCTGGCGCATCACGCAGCTTCGCAAGGCCTGGTGGATGTTCGAGGACAATAAGGAGCGCATCGTCGAGGCGCTCAAGAAGGACCTCAACAAGCACCGGCAGGAGGCGCTGCCCGTCGACGTGGCCGGCATCCAGGCCGCCATCCTCGAGGCCCTAAAGCACATCAAAGCATGGAACGCCGACGAGCGGCCCGCCCGCACCAACCCGCTCAACCTGCTCGGCGGCGCCCGCATCCGCCGCGAGCCAAAGGGCGTCGCCCTCATCGTCTCGGCGTGGAACTACCCCTTTATGGAGCTGTTTGAGCCCATGGCCGCCGCGCTCGCCGCCGGCTGCGCCATCATCCTCAAGCCCTCGGAGCTGGCGCCCGCGTCGCAGGACCTCATTGCCAAAATTGTCCCAAAGTACCTCGACCAGGACGCCGTGCGCGTCGTCACCGCGGGGCCGGCCGAGATGACCCATCTCCTCGGCAAGAAGTTTGACCACATCTTCTTCACCGGCTCCACCGTCGTCGGCAAGATTGTCGCCGCCCGCGCGGCGCCCAACCTGACGACCACCACGCTCGAGCTCGGCGGCCGCGGCCCGGCCATTGTCACGGCCAACGCCAATGTCGACCTCGCCGCCAAGCGCATCGCCAACATCAAGTTCCTCAACTCGGGCCAGGTCTGCGTCGGCGTCAACCACGTCTTTGTCGACCCCAAGGTCAAGGCGCCGTTCCTCAAGGCGCTCGCCAAGTACTTTAACCAGTACCTCGGCGGCAGCTCCGCCGCCAACCCGGGCTACGTCACCAACATCGTCAACGACCGCCACTACAACCGCCTCGAGGGCCTGCTCGAAAAGTCGTCGGGCAACATCATCTACGGCGGCGACCGCGACCCGGCGACGCGCTACTTTTCGCCCACCGTCGTCGACAACGTCACCACCGACGACTCGCTTCTGTCCGAGGAGCTCTTTGGCCCCATCCTGCCCATCCTCGACGGCACGCTCGACGAGGCCATTGCCTACACGGCCGCGCACGACCACCCGCTCTCGCTCTACGGCTTCACCGACTCGCGCACCGAGCAGCGCGCCATCCTCGACCGCACCAACTCGGGCGGCGTCACCTTCAACGACGGCATCCTGCACATGGCCATGAAGGACGCGCCCTTTGGCGGCGTCGGCGGCTCCGGCACCGGCGCCTACCACGGCATTTACGGCTTCCGCGAGTTCACCCACCTCCGCACCGTCGCCTCCATCCCCGGCTGGATGGACAGCCTGCTCTCGTTCCGCTACCCGCCCTACACAAACGCAAAGGCGCTCGCCCAGATCAAGGCCACGGGCGCCGGCGGCGCCGTCTCGTTTGATCGCGAGGGACGGTCCACCACGTCGGTGCTCGGTCGTATCCTCGGCCAGTGGAAGCTGCTGGTGCTCCTGGCCGTGATTCTCAAGTGGCGCGGCTGGACGGTCGAGGACGTGCGTAGCCTGTTTGGTTGAATGAAATCTGTGTACGATGCATATTTGGGAAACTGTTCGAGATTGGAAATGTATGTTTTTTTTTAAGTAGGAAATTCGCCTTGAATGTCTTTGCCAAGTCCATCACGTTTCATATTCTGTGCAGGTGCGTAAATCGCCTGTCCTGTCGGCGACCCTAAAGAAAACTCTCTCTCTTCTCGATACATCAATTACATTGTCGCAGCGCCCTCGACATCAACAAATGGCCCGCACGTGAAGCTGTGTCCCCAGTCCATTGACGCATATTCCAGCCCGAGCTCTCCCCAGTCGCAGCACAATTCCGTCGCCGCCGTATCACCACCATCAAGCTGAAAATCTACCAAAAAGTCATGCATGCTAAACTCGACCGTGTTGAACCACGCCGACGCGGCGGCGGCAGCGGCGGCCTCTTCTGGGTTTTGCTGTTCGGGCTCGAAAAACGCCTTGTTGATCCGGATCCTGCCAAAGTACGGCACCACGACGTCGTAGTCCTCATCCGCCATGTACACGCCGCGCCGCGCCGCATCCAGCGCGTCCAGCGTCGTGACCGCCTGTTCCGCGACCTTGCACTCCATCACCGCCGCCGTCTGCCGCAGACACAGCGCCACGTCTCGCGCGAGCTCCGCATCCGCATCCTCGTCCGCTCCGTCCACTTCCTCCCCCTCTCCCTCCCCCTTCTCCATCATCCTCCCCGCCGGCGCGATCCAATGGCCCAGCACCAGCACCAGCGCGGCGCTAAACGCCCGGAAATCCATCACCTGGCACAGCTCGGCGCCGCCCTTGCTCCAGCGCCGAAACTCGCAGTACGCCGCGCAGACGCCGCGCGCGGCGCTCATGGCGGCGTGACGGCTCGGGAGGTACCGCGCGTCGGCGGCTGCGCGCGCGAGGTACGGCAGGTGCACGAGCTGCAGCGCCGTGAAGAAGAGCACCTTGCAGGACTGCCGGTGCCAGCCGGCCGCTTGGTCGAGGTCCGGCGCGAGGTGGTCGGCGGCCCACCAGTGCGTGGGGAAGAGGCGCCGCTGCGCCTCTGCAACCTCGGCGCCGAGCCGCAGCGTGACGGCGTAGTCATCGTCGTCGTCGCCGCAGCCGTTCTGGTCCCGGTCAATGATCTTGCCGCAGAGCACGGCGAGGTGGTACAGAATCGTCGAGACGGCGCTTTCGTCCGGGGACAGCGCGAGGCCTGGGTGCAGCGCCGACGTGCACGACGGGAGGCCCAGCGACAAGGCCATGTAGCGCTCCGCGCGCCACGCCATGGCCCACGCTTGCGCGGCGCGGCCGTTCCCGCCCGTCCGTGCCGCCTTCGCCGGCAGACCCGCGCAAATGGCCGCGGTGACAGCCTGCCGGTTGGACGTCCACGCGCGCTGCGGGCGGCCCGCGTTGATGCACAGCTTGTATAGCATGTTGAGGGCCTCGACGCCATCGAGCGTGCCGCCATTGGACGCCTCCTCCGCGTCCAGCCGCAGCAGCGCCCGCGCCGTCTCGACGTACGTGTCCACGAGCGCCTGCTGCGGCACCGACGCCGGCAGCAGCAGCTGCCGCGCCGCCCGTTTCGGCGTCTGCTGCACGCACAGCGCCAGGAAGAGAATCGCCTTGGCCGTCGACCCCGGCCGGCCCGAGACGAGCGCGCTGTGGAAAGTCGTCTCCGCACGCGGCACCTGCTGCACAGGCTCGAGGAGACGGTCGTCCTGGTCCGAGGCGGAGGGGTCGCCGGCAAAGTAGGGCGGCCACGTCCCCCAGTACCGCTGCGTGGCGGTGAAGAGCTCTGCGACGCGGTCCGGCCGCGGCAGGTAGGGTGCGAATTCGGTGAGGCACTGCCGGAGCCGCGACGAGGCGGTCGGCGTGAGCGGCAGTGCTAGGTCGGCATCGGCGTCGGCGCGGGGGATGGGGTCAAAAATGGAGGTTGCGCGGAAGAGGTTGATCAATGGCGAGTTTTGCAACGCGGGGCTCATCTGCGCCGTGCTGATCAGAGGCGGCCAAGGGGGTTGGCTGGGAGGCTGCTGCAGCATGCTGCCAACAGAGGCAGGGCTTCGGTCGTCGCTCAGCGAGGGTCCTCCTCCTCTCTCTGCTCCGTGGGCGCTGCCGGACCGATGACGCGAGATCATGTCCGCCGGCAGGCCCCTCATCAGCGCCTCCAGCTCGTCCAGTCTCCTCTTGAGCGCCGCCACATCATCTGTGCCCGACGCTGCGGTCCCGTCGCCGCCGCTCTGCTTCTCCTGCGGCACGCAGCTGCTGCCGTGCGCCCGGCACGCGTCGCACCGCTCCTGTTCCGGGGGAAAGATGCATCGCACCTTGCGCCGGCGGCATTCGGCGCAGCTCTTGGTGCCGAGGCGCATGCGCTTCCCCGGTACGCCCATGTTGGTGCTGTCGTCTTTGCCGGTTTTCCCCCCCCCGTTCTTTTCCTTCCTGGTGGGCAGAGGGGAAGCTCAAGGGTGTCCGGACAGTGTCGGAATGCCGACAGCCTAGCGGCAGTGCACCATGAATGGACTAGCTGATATAATATCACAGGGGTCTGAATACTATTGCAATAGTTTACGGCTTGTCTTCGTCTCTGGTAATAGTCTGCTGAGAAGGAGGATGATAAAATGATTGTGAATGGAGACGTCAGTCGAGCTCGGCCGAATTCGCACCAAAAAAAGGTGGGACCTACCCTCGAGACGACTCGTCCGAATTATCAATGCTCCGACGTGTGAACCACCCGTAATCACCTCTCGTTGTCAGTGGTTAGTAAACTGAATCTATATGTAAGACCTGACTGATTTGCGATGGCGAACGCGTGGGACCAACTCTTATAAAAGACGTTGCCTCGGGCCGCTCATGCCACGACTTCTCCAGCTTCACTACACTTACAACTCAATCGATTCACAGCGCAACTACATTATACTTTGATATTCCACCTGTTTCTCTTCACACGCATCTATCAAAATGGCCACACAGACCGAAGCCCTCGCCGGTATCGAAAATCATATCCGCACCGACGTCCCCGAAAACATCAGAAACATCATCTTCACCGCCATCTCCGACCACAAAGCCACCTTTGACCTCTCCCAGGTCGTCCAGCCCGGCACCCCCTTCCCCGCCTTCACCCTCCCCAACGCCGTCGGCGCCTCCGTCTCTCTCGACGCCCTCCTCGCCTCCGCCCCCAAGGGCGTGCTCCTCACCTTTTACCGCGGCGAGTGGTGCCCATACTGCAACATCGCGCTGTCCTTTCTCCAGAAGCACGCCGCCGACTTCGAGGCCAGGGGCGTCGCCCTCGTCGCCGTCTCGCCCGAGCTGCCCAACACGTCGCTGACGACGGTGCAGAAGAACGAGCTGCGGTACGAGGTGCTCTCGGACAAGGGCAACGCGGTGGCGCGCGGGCTGGGCCTCGTCTGGCGTCAGTTTGACTCGCTGGCCGAGGTGTCGCAGGCCATGGGCGTCGATCAGGTCGCGCGAAACGGTGACGACTCGCGCGAGCTGCCCGTGCCGGCCAATATCCTGATTGACAAGGCGGGGGTGGTCAGGAATGTGCATGCCGACCCGGACTGGAGCAAGAGACTGGAGCCGAGCGTGATGCTGCAGTGGGCCGATGCTCTGTAGCCGTCAGCGATTGGATCAAATTTGTTTGTCACTGGTGTTCACTACCGTCATCATTACTACCTGTGTCAAACGCTGATTAGGGAGAGTCTCTCGCAGGAGCTTTTGTACTGATGTTTCCCATAGTCTAAATTCAGTCATGTGCGCTTCAGATTTATATATTGAAAATGTCCATCAAATTCCTTGCCGTGTCGCGCAGGACAATTTGCACGTCGTATTTGCTCGTGCCGCCATCAGCCGTGAACTCTCCATGCATAGTCCTGTTGTTCCACTCCTTCTCCCACTCTATCAGCGTCTTCTTGAACGCCTTTTGGTCGTAGTCGCCGGGATCCGTCGCGACGAGATAGTCCACAAACATCTGCCAGCGGTGGGCGTAGTAGTCGCCAATGAGACCGGCCCACTGCTTAGAGGCATAGTCCTCAATCTCGCCGTTTGGTCCCCAGAGCGTGACTTGGTTGCGGGCATTGTACTCGAAAAAGTCGGCAGCGTCACCGCCGCTCTTGCGCGCTGTCTGTATCCAGGTGGACAGTCTAAAGTGGGCATTGGTCTCAAGAACTTGGTCCATAGTCCGCAGAATCGCCTGGAGCCTGCTGCCGGCGCACTTGACGCCTTTGATGTTGTTGCTCTTGTACTTTTCAACGAGCTTGTTGTAGGTCGCCTCGAACGCGTTGGCGAGTACTTGGCGCGTCCAGTCAGTGAGATCGTGGCGGTAGGCTTCGTTGTCAAAGAGCCATCTCGCCTGGCTGCCGGCATTGAACATGTCGTTCCAGGCGCTGGTGAGTGTCTCAGTGTCGTAGGTGATCTTGGTGGCGTGGTGGCCGGTTCGGTTGACGAGGCCGCTGGTGCTGGGAACAAGCTCAAAGATGGACTTTGCGACTGCTGTGACGGAAGAATCGGTGTTGTTGTAGACAGTCGACCGGACCTTGTCCCAGGCAGTGTACAGGTCTTTGGGAATCTGTTTTTGGTCCGCTCCATAGCGAACCGTCACCCAATCGGAAAAGTACTTGTCGGTTTCAAGAGCTTCCTGGCTCCACGCTTGATCAAGGAGAAGATTGTACATGATTTCATTGCCTTCCTGTCCCTCCATGGACAGACCTAACCCGACAATAGACTTGGACTTTTGCACGGCCTCGACAGCATTCCTAGTGACATTTTCAATCTGGCCATACAGACCCATGTTGCCTCCGTAGCCGTGCAGCTGGCACCAGATCCAGGGCTTACCGTAGAATGAATCTGTGCGCTGCCACTGAGGGGTAGACTCCGCGAAGAGGTCAAGCAGCAGCATGTCCTCATTGACGGGGACGCCGTCCAAAAAGGACTTGACACGATCATCAGTCCAGTACGCCTTGTCTGAAGCAAACAACCAGCCTTGCATCACCCATACAGCACTAGGATCAGCATCCTTGAGCGTCTGCCAGGTGTTGTGACTGACATTTCTTAGATACGCGAGCTCTCCAGAGGCAGGCTTGTTCTCATTGAACTGATCGAGCGTCCAAAAGCTGGTCACGTTGCCATAGGCTTCGTTTTGCTTTGTGAGGAACGCCTTTTGCAGCTCGGCAAAGCGCGGGTCATACGGCGTGATGTACTTGTCCGCGGTGAAGCGGCCGGAGAAGCCGCTCCATTGGGGACTCTCGGCCAGACTAACGTTGGGCCAGACGCGAGTAATGTTTTCAGGGACAAATCCGGGAAAGGCGGGCAGAATTGGTGTCATTCCGAGCTCGACCATGCGCTTGACAATCTTCTTTTGCAGGGCGGATTGGTCGTCGATCCAAGCTTGGGGGAGGTCGCCGCCCCAGGATCCCTGGATATTGCCGAAATGCTGCCAAGCCAGGAACGCGGGGCCGCTGAGGAAAGAGTTGATTTCCTCTTGGGTGAGACCAATGTCACGAAACACGTCAGTAAAGATCTTCTCGACGCCTATCCAGGCGAGGGCGAGATTTATGCCGCGTAGGGCCATCCAGTCGAGTTGGAGCTCCCAGTCTTCCCATGACCAGAAAGCGCTGGTGTATGAGGTTGTCACTGTAAAGCCGAGTGAGTTTTCATTCAACAAGTCTTATTCGTCGACAGGAAAAATCCTGCGACGCACCAGTGTTCCAATGATAGCGGTACGGGACGATGCTAGCGCCCTCGAGGGTCTTGTTCAGGCGCGGAAGCGTCTTGGGGGCTTTGTGCAGCTCGCTTCCGACAAACCACCAGATATCAACATGAGCGACATCTGCGAGATAGCGATGCAGGCTGCGGTGTGGTTTCAAGATTAGCAAATCAAACGCGCCAAGGCCAGGGTGTCATTCCTCCGCCTCATGCGCGCCAGCGGCGCAACACTCACCCCTGCATGACGGCACTCGGAGAGGTGCCCTGGATCTGAATCTTGCCGTTGCTGCCACTGGACACGGTGTAGCGGTCACTTGACGTGGCAGGGGCCGCGGCGGCATTGTCTATGCTCACTTGAAAGCTGGCGGCATGGTCTGGCAGCCTACGCTTGATAAAGGCCGTGACGCCGTCGGTCGAGGTCGTCGTCGTAGTCGATGCGACGGCGGCGGTGATGGCCGGTAGCAGGCAGGCGAGTCGGAGGAGACGCATGGCAGTTGGTGCTGTTACAAGGACGGGTTTGCAGCCAGATCAAGCCTCCGTGGATGCCATCATGAAGGGGGAGGAACAAAGAAGACAGACGTTCTCGAGCGCACAGTAAGCTCAAGACGGGAAGGCTTCCACAAACAACGGACAAAATGACGCTAGTGGCCGGCAGCCTAACTAGCGACGGCACCACTCAGCGAATAGGGCACCCCCACGTTGTTTTGTTGGTTAGGTATTCGAGCCAATGCTAAGCCACGGAAAAACGGGCGAGATTGATTATTAAGTAATACCATGTTCTACTTGGAACCCTTTCTCGAAGTTGATGCCGGCTTTTCCCTCATTTTCGTGACGGCCAACGCTGTCTGCGCGATACTGATAGGCAAGACCGCAGTGCATGAGGTAGGGTACACAGAGGAGCGAGGGCATCGTGAGAATTGTATGATGAGCTCTTGTGAAGAAATTACCGCCACCGTCGACGCATCCTCATTTTCATTCATACACTTTCCGCTCGTCTTGTTGGTAGAGTGTGTGACTAACATGTTGGCAGTTAATGCCGTAGCGGTTTATTTTGGCATATGACTGACTAACTACTGACGAAGATTTGTTCTGTTTCCATCTCTGGACGTGATATTGCATGTTAGATAATGCCAAGTCGCGCCCCTCGGCGTATTAAAAGTGGGATACCATCATACTAATTAGTTAGTGGAAGTAATCAGCAGTGACCCAGCAGTTTGCAGGGATGTATTTACTAGGCAGCGAGTAATGAGGCCTGGCTACAAGATGCTGGGCACGAATGAACCGAAGCAGGTTCTGAATACTTGAAATTAGCCTACGTTGGGTTTGACTTCGGCACAGAACTGAATGCACCAGTGCTGCACAGTGTTGCAGTCCATCACTCAAGTTCGGGCAAACCAACAATGACCAGACGCAGGCGCAGGCCGCGTAATTGATCATGAAACTTGAGCAAGTCTAAAGACGTATCGGACTGGAGATTCTGAGGCGAGGATGACAGCGTTTGAAGCAAGACCTGCAGCGGCTGGCCCAAACCTGTTTCCAATGAGCAGAGATGGGGACAAGAATCTGGTGACAAGGAGGAAACAAATCCACAGGGTCTGAGCGAGCAGCTGCGCCGTCGTCTCATCTTTCACGCTGGAGCACAGCTCTATGGACGGCACGACGGCTTGGACGGGGGAATGGGGGCGTAACTAAAAGGGGAGCCGAAAACGGGGGAATGTGGGTAGAACAAACTTTTTGCATCTGACACTCATGATGAATCGGTAATAAGATGGTGTAATGCGGCCCCCATCATTATTGGGTCCGAGGTTGGCAGAGCGGTGTTTGACTGAGAGCAGGCAAGTAAGTTTTGGTTGGCAAGTTTGGGGTTGAAGAGGCGGGGAAGTGAAGAAGGAGGCACAAAAGCAAGGTGAACTAAATAAGAAATATCAGTAATTACAAGGAGGTCGTGACATTTTCATCTCGGATTCCGTAGTTCTGGGGGGATACGTTAGTGGCAGGCCTACCCCCACTTCGGATAGTAGACAGGGGCCTTATTACCTAGGTAGGGAGTTAGGGGAGGACTGCTCTGTAGGTATCCGTAGTTTGCGAATGCGACGAAATGCGATGTAGAACAGGGGCACAAGAGGATAGACAGACAAGTGCCGCAGAATCACAACGAAAGAGGCATCCAACGCATCCAATGCATCTTGTCAAAGGTTGAGGCTAATTCAACTTCAAGGGCTCTAGCGATCTTGAGTTTTATCTCTTGTCTTTCAATTATGTTTCTGACTGACAGTACCTGACGATACAGGCAAAATGAAAGTACCGACGGGTCCCTCGCTTCCAGTGTTCCCCCACCAAACGCCTGGGTACATGCCCACTTTAACAGGCACAACACCATCCAGCGCGTCTCGGGGCTTGGGCCGGGTCAGTGCTTACACCCACTGTAGGTACCTACTTCCAGGGCGCATGCACCTCCAAATGAAGAAGCACCAGCGCCGTACCAGAATGCTGCTGAAAGGGCTTCTAGAAGGGCTGTCTAAAAGGCTGTTAAAATGAATATTCGCAAAGCTACTACTCAGTAGGTGCCTAATACTTACTTATCAATGTAAAGGCTACTGACAGGCAAAAAAGGCCCCCGAGCAAGTGGTAATTATCGCTCCAGGGAAATCCCCAGTTTCGGGCCTGTTCTTAGCGGCCCCGCCCCCCTGCAACAGCCCTTCCGCCCTGCTGTCACCGCTAAATTTGCCTGCACCAGACAGAGACAGAGCCTGTGCTTTGTTCTCTTTTTTCTTTATTTTTTCCTAGTTTTTTTTTCCTTAGGCTTCTTTCGCTTGCTTGCTTTTTGTCTCTCGCCCTCATCCTACGCACGCCATTCTGTTCTGAAGTTCACTCTGGCGCCCCTGTTTTCCTACCCATTTGTCGTCTTTTTGCCCTCCTTTCCTCGGCCCCCTTCCCCCTTCATCATCGCCACCGGCCGAGGTTGAGTACGGCTTCTTTTTCACCCGACCGACCTTGGACCACTCATTCGACTCTGTCTTTTCATAACGCCTCGCTCATTTTTTTTTTCAGACATTATTTCTTTAATATCGACTCTTTTTTCTTTCTCCAGTCAGCTCTGCGCCTACCATTGTGGCTGCTACCACGCTACGACTCCATTTCATTTGCGCCCGCACATGGCCATCGACTTGATCGACACCTGCGATTTCGGATTATTCCTTCCTTTTCACTAGCTGCTCTATCAGCTAGATACCGTCCGACTCGCAACATTCTCAATATTTTTTTTTTGCTGAATCAAACGAGCTTCCTCACATACCATCAAATTACGCGCGACGCTACGGCTCTGGCAGCCTTCATTTTGTCGCTAACAAACATCCACCGCGGCCTCACGCCAGACAGCTTTTGCTAGCATTGGCCTCCAGCCCTCCCCCAGCTCCCGGTCAGCCGATACTCTCCAACTACGCCGTCTCTCGGCGACTATCACCACGCCCCGTGCCATCATTGCATCACCTCCTCGCTCTGCGTTTCGACGGCCTACGTTAACTTGCCTACGCTACCTGTTTCAGCGTCTCCTTTGATAGCTACTCTATCGACACTGTGCGCCCGTTCCCTGGTCTCACTTGGCGCCTGCCACTTAGCTCGACGCTGCCAGATTTTCTTTGGCGACTCACTGTCGAAATTGCGCCTCTCCGACTACCGCCAAGTCGTAATGACCATATAACAGCTCGTGCAAAAGATTGATCGTGTTGCACGACCCCCATCGCCGTAATCCCTATTCGACCGAACCGTCTTGTCTGCACTATCGCTTCGGCCCAACGACCTCAGAATGCATGCAATCGACGTCGCAATGGCTCGCAGTCTGCGGCCAACTACCTGGGAGGCCATAACCCACGTCTTTGCTAGACATTTGGTCGCCCAGGCCCATAAGCGCGACATCGTCGGTGATGCGCAGCAAAAGGTTGGCGACGTCAAGACAGCCTTTTCAAGCTGGGATAACTGCATGCAGGCTGCCTACTGCAAGTATGTGATCCCTGTCATATATACTCACCTGTATTCCGGTTGCTGACCATGAACCCAGGTGGCCCGTCATCGCAATCATAATCATCGGCAGTCTCATTATACTCTCCATTCTCTGGTGCATTGTCCGTTGCGCCTGCTGCGCCAAATCATGCTGCTGCGGCTGCTTCTCATGCCTCAAGTGCTGCGGCAACTGCTGCGGCTGTTGCGATCCCCCTGATGGCCGCAAACACAAATACCTCGACGAGCCGTATATTCCGCCTCATCACGGCTACCAGCAGCAGGCTCCTATGCAGCCCTCCTTCCACCCACCTCCACCTCAGCACCACGAGACGCCGCAGTATGCCACCTTTGATACGCCCAAGAACCAAGACTCCTTGCCGCAGATGCCCAGCTGGGAAGGCGCTGGTTCCAAAAAAGTCATGATTGAGGAGCAAGATAACGCTGTCGAAATGAATCAGCTTAACAAGCCAGCAAACGACCCACGCACGGGTATTCCAGCTGGTGCTGTCAGCCCCATGACTCCTGCCAACGGCCACGGTCCCTACAATCCTCCCAATCGTGGTCCCCCCAGCCGCGGACCCGGCGGACCCGGCAGACCCGGCGGCCCTGGCGGCCCCGGACGAGGCTACATGGCGAATAATACCGCTGCAAGCTCTGGTGGATATGTAAATCGACCCGTCAGTCCCCTCAACGAACCAGGGTATGGTAACAACGGCTACAGTCAAGGCGGCCATGGTAACAATGGCTATATGAATGCTTATAATCAAGGCCCCGGTCAGAATCTCAATGCGCACCATGATTACAACGCTGGCCGTGTGTTAGATGGCTATGGCCTGGACCAACCATATGACTCGCCTGACGCGAATACTGGCGGTCACACTGGTGGCCATTCCGGTGCAGCCATGGCCGGCGTAGGATTAGCTGGTGGACTAGCCGCTGCTGCCCTCGCCGCTGGCGCTATTCGCCATCAGTCTCCGGCGCCTGGATCCCGCGGCTACGGCACTCCTCAGCAGCAGCCAGTATCACCTTATACTGAGCTCTCTGCCGCGCCCAATTCTTTTAACACACCACCGGATGGTGGCTATGTCGAGATGCCTGACGAGCCTCGGCGCAGGGAGGAACCCCAAGTCAACGTCCACGCTGCTTTTGCTGAAATGTCTGCCGTGCCCACGGCCAAGAGTCCCGTGCATGAAGAGCTCAAGAAGGAGCCGGAGCCTATTGCGTACGAGATGGCCACTGATCAGGTAGCCCCAATTGAGCTCGATGGTGGATACGTTGGATCAGCTCAGCCAAACCACACTCAGAGCTCGCCCCATGCAATGAGTGCCGAGCTCGCTGCTCAGCCTGGCACCCGCAGCCCGACTGCCCGAAGTCCAGCGACCCAGTCCCACCACGACGCACCTGAAGTTTATGACCCTCAGCAATCATCACTCGGAGGCGCAGCTGCTAGTGGCGCCGCTTTTGGGCAGTATGGGCAGTATGGCCAATCTGCTCGCCAAGACGGCATGAACACCAGATCGGGTCCCGAGGGCTACGGAATGCGACGTCAGCGTACTGGCGACAACGGAGCGCCCTCTCCCGTAGGCCCTCAACCGCCATATGGCATGGATCCTCGCATGAGACAGTCCCCCGGTCCCATGTCGCCCAGATCACCAGGTCCTCGCAGCTCTCCCGGCCCCGGCGCCGGACCCCGGCGCGCACCCGGCTCGCGACCCGACCAGCCCTTCAACCCTTCGCCTCTCAACACGCCAGCGCCTAACGAAAGCCCGTACAGCCGTCCCGGCTTCAACCAGAGCCCTGGCCCCCACCGCGCGTACTCACCTGCCCCGCGCCAACCTCGCAGTCCCGACCACAACGTGGCGGTCGGCCGGCCCAATGGCCAGACCGCCTTTGCTGAGCCCCAGCCGCAGTCGCCCATTACAAACAATGCTGGATTCGACTTTACCTCGGGCTTCGCGCGACCCCAGACTGGCGATAGCGAGCGCCGCCAGCAGCAGCAGGGCTACCAGGACAAACCCCGGCCGCACAATAACCAGGCGCAGGGTGGCTGGAACGGGTACTAAATCACAATGTGACTTTTGAATGGTTTCATCTCGATGCGTGCCAACAGGAGCGGGAATCTGCAGCCGGATAAAAAGTTTTTTTCTCTTCGCAAGTGATGATATATACTTCTACCTACCTAATGGGCGTACATTGATCATGGGGGGACACAACCCAAAATTTGCATATACTCCATCTATATATATACTGGCGTTTCTTTCTTGACGGATTTTTTTCTTCTTCACCTTGATGATACAATTATCTAGTCACTTCTTTTGTCGCTTCTTACGTCTTTTCTTCTACCCTTTTTCTTCAATCGATAACGAACTCTTCCATATTAAGCATCTTCGGTGTGCCATGTTTCAATTGCCAAGAGGCCAGTGCCGCAAGCTACGGGCTCGATTAATTCAGCGGGTTACAGGTGCAGGCGGAAAGTTTGAAACAGGCCTTGCGCGGTAATTGCTGTTCTGTATATTGGAAGCATCTAGAACACGAGTGCCTCTCCCATGGCCCTCTCAGAATTTAAGATTCGAGACCAAAACTCCTCCATTTATGCCAACCAAAGAGCGTCTACCAAAAAAGCAAAGGCTGAGAAGACGAGTCATCAAAAACAAGAAAACAATCGCTGTATCCAAATGCTTTGCGTATTCCCACATGTGCGGCTGTATAAGAATGTTTTATTCCTTGGGTAATAGATTCGTAGTCACTGGCGTCGACGGCTTGGGGTCACTCGCTGATGAGCTGCTGCCCATGACGGTGCGCGCATCACCGTCCAAATCTGGGTCGTACTCTTCGTTATTAGTGCTGATCCGGTCCAGATTCCGAGCCCGTGTCGACCTCGTCCTGGGCGCGGCCTTGTCGACGAGCGGCGCCTCATCATCGGCGTCGCCGTCGCTGTCAAGATCTTCAGGAGAGTCGTCGTTGGGGTGAAAAGGGCGGAAGTGGCCGCGCTCGTCGTCGGTCGAGTCGACCTCGGTGATGGGCTTCTTGATGAAGGAGTCGATAATGTAGTATTGAAGGGCGTTCATGATGAGAGGAAAGATCATCATGACGAAAGCAATCTGCAGCTTCTCATTGCCCTCGGTCCAGCTGAGCGCCCAGTCGCCGACCTTGGAGATCCAAGGCATCGTAATAAAGATGATGAGGACGCAGATCTTCATGAGAAACAGGCCGCAAAAGTAAATGACGGACTGCTTGAGCCACCACCATGCGTCGGGCGGGTTGCCGTAGTGGCCAGACTGGATCGACTCGCGGGGCTTGCCAACAGGCGTAAGGGCAACGATGGCGGTCAGGGCGTGGAGCAGTCCAATAAGGATAGGGATGCCGAGTGTGGTCTAGTCTTTTGTTAGTATACACGAGGCACGATCTGGATTCGGCGGTCTCTACTCACATCAATGCCGAGGTTGAGGAGGTAAAAGGAGCACGGGTTAGGCATATACGGAGCCGCGGCGGCGGAGGCCGTCGTGTTCCGGCCAACGACATTGGCGGCCGTGATGGAGAAGCGCCCGCTGGTGAGCATGGACATGAAGATGTTGGCAATGTGAACCAGCACCGAGCCAAACACCTGCTTGGATGCATCAAAGGCCCAAATCTTGACAGGCCGCTGCGGGCGCTCTCGCCAGCGCTTGTAGACGAGGGCCAGCAGAGCCAGCCCGCCGAGGGCGGCCTGCACGAGCAGGGCAAAGGAGCCCAGCAGCTGGCACTCGCCGTCGGAGTCGTGGGGGCTGGACGGGGCCGTCGGGGACGGCGAGGCGGCGGTAGCGAAGAGCATCGAGGCCGTTGTCGTCAGCGTCGGTGTCGTGCTGCTGTGAGATGTGAGGGTGGCGGCGAAGCTAGTTGCGTCGGGATGGTCGACGCCGATGGCGGCTGCTCTGAGAGCATCCATGGTGTTTGCCAAAGCGAGCATCGCTATGAAAATCGAGGGCTGTCTGACTGTTCACGGCGGCTGGAGGAGGGAGGGGGCGATCGACTCTTCTGATGGCCTGATGATGTAGCAGGACAGTGATGTCTCGCAACAGCGGAGGCCTAGTCTTTGGGGCTGGTTTCTCTGCAGTCTGAAACAGAAACGGTAAGGGCATGGATTGCAAATGGGAAAGGGTTGTCAGACGGTCATGAGTATCGAGGCCGGAGAGATGAAAATTTGTTAAATGGGAAGAGAAAGAGAGCGGGTGCAGCAACTGCGTTTGGACGATGTAGTGTCGAGAACCAAAAAGGGCAATAATGATGATGTAGATGATGTAGGATCCGCGTGCAAGGCATCACCGGATCATTGATGAGGCGTGTGTCGGGCTTAGCGTGCAAGTTTTACGAGGCCAGTAGTGGCTTAGCGCTTCAGGCTGTTGAGCGGGGAGAGTGATGGTTGGCTGCTGTCAGCCTGATCAGTGGCCTACCTATAGTGTAATCACGAGTAAGCGTGCAGGCAGTCAGGTAGGCCGTCCATTTGCCATTGCAGCGTTTTAAAAAACGAAGAAAAAAGGTCGAGAGGCGGATTCCTGGGCTAGATATTTTGGACTGACGGATTCTTTTATGCCAGTATAATGATAATATAGGTAATCAATCTGTATTATAACACTCGATGTTCAAATCGACCCTCCCCTAAAGCGGCACCCACTTGGGCGCTTCCTCAACGGTCTACCTCCGCTACGCTGCACCGTCCACAGCAGCTCCATCGGCTGAATGTAGCTCCAGATTCCGAAGGGGGCCGTCGTGTGTACCGAAAAAAGTCACCATGAGCTGGAGCCAGTCGCGCGACCGATTTCACTGCCAATCCAGACTTTTTCTGCCTACGAGTTGCGCCCGCGCGCCGTCGATTCTTTCGTTGCTGTATTCCTAGTTCTCTACGTCTCCGGTTCCAATCCTCAGTCTACGCACATGTTTCGCTCCCGGTTAAGATCGTCTGGCCGGGCCCTCGCCCAGAGCCTGCGACCCTCGACGACCTTGACAAGTTCCAGATTCGCTGCGCCGCTCGCCGCTCGCTCCATCCACCATGTCCCAAACTTGCCGCACGACTATTCTAACGGCATTCCTGCCCTCATGAGCCCCGGCGGCTTCAGCATTGCCTGGTCAGAGTACATGACGTATACGGTAGATAAGCTCAACGCCCTGACAGCAGGTTCGTTTACCCTTTGCTTCCGTCGAATTGCGGCTTTTCGCCATGAGGAATTGAGACTTGGACACCTCGCAAGGCAAAAAACTGACCATGTCTTCTACCCCAGGCACCGAACTCGAGGACAAGGACACCAAGACTATCGCCCTCATGACGGCTCGCGAACCCAACCAGGCTCCCATCTTCAACTACGCTTCCATGGCTCACAACAACCACTTCTTCTTTCAGAGCATCGCCCCCGCCCCCGTCGAGATGCCCGAAAAGCTGCGCAAGGAGATTGAAGCCTCCTTCTCCTCCGTCGAGACGCTCCGTCGCGAAATGGTCCTCACGGCTTCGGCCATGTTCGGCCCCGGCTTCGTCTGGCTTGTCAAAATCGGCCCCGGCGCATATCGCATTGTCTCGACCTACCTTGCCGGTTCCCCCTACCCAGGCGCCCACTGGCGTGCCCAGTCTACCGACATGAACACCATCGGCGACCAGGGCAGCGCCCGTCCTTGGTTCCGCACCCAGCAAGGCCAGCAACATCGTGGGGTCAACCTTCCGCCCGGCGGCATCGATGTGCAGCCCATTCTATGCCTCAACACCTGGGAGCACGCGTGGCTTCTGGATTGGGGTATCGGCGAAGGCGGTCTGGGTGGCAAGACCGCGTTTGCCGAGGCTTGGTGGCTGACTGTTGACTGGGAACTTGTTTCAAACAGGGCTGGCCTGACGCGCCTTGCCCTCAAGGATGCCCAATAAGCGCAGACTTTTGGCTCAGGATGAGGTGTTTGCGTGTGGTGTATCAAGAAGCAACGATCAGCAATAAAAGGAGAAGGACAAAGTAACAACAGGTGTCTAATTCGGTTCGAGACGAGAAGCTCTCGCCAAGAGATTTAAAGTGTATCTCAACTTGTACGATAATTGTATACTTGATAGAAATCATATACCATGACCGTCAAAACACAGCTGATGGTTGTGCAGAAGTTGTCAGCTCCGCTTGAACATTTATTATCTAGTCACCCATCGGCTGGTCACTTTTGAACGACTTGTTCTCAAGTTGTTTCAAAAAGAGTGTATTGCTACGGACAATGCTACCTATCTAACTCCTGCCCATGATTCTGACTGAAAACGAGGGGGCTTCCTCCACGAGGGAGAAGAGCGAATGATTGAAATCTCAAATTGGTATAATGAATTTGGCTTGCGCCCAGGTATTCCCTTCGAAATGTAAAAGCGGACGATGGAAATGCTAAAAAAGAAAACGTGACAGGCGTAAATGGTGAGGAAGAAAGGACAGAATGGAAGCTCATGGTTTTTTGTGTTTTTGTTGTGGTTGCTGGAGCAGATGGCAGTCGAGGCCGGCTCAGATAGTGATGCATGGATGGAAGAGGGAGATGAAATGATCGGGACATGAGAACAATAAGAGAGGAGTGCGCAAGAAAAAAAGAAGAGCAGAGAGTCTGTTCAAATCATGTTGCCATTGACGCTAATCTCAAAGCCGTCGCCCTTTTGCTTGAGCGCCTTGGCGAGCATCATCTCGCGCATCCAGTCGATGCGCTCATCACGGTTCTTGACAGCAAAGTGGTGCGTCTTGCCGGTGCCGTCAACACCTTCACCCGACACACCACTCGCGCTGCTCATGGAACTCTCACGGCGGCGCATGCGGGCGGCATTCTTGTCCTGCGGGATCAGCTGGAAGCTAAAGGCGGCCACGGGGTCGCTCTTTTCGCGACTGTGCGAAATGTTGACGGCCTTGAAGGCGGCGCTGAGCTTGGACGTGGACGCGAGGCTGGAGCAGGCAATGGCGTAGTCGTCAATGTCAATGTACTCGAGCGTGCGGTCCTGGTCGGCCATGTCCTTGTGCATGTTGAGACGCGTGCCCTTGAGGGTAAAGTAGCCGTCGTGCCACTCGTTGCGCAGGAGGCGCGTCTTTCGCTTCTTCATGGGGCCCTGAAACGTGACGCCTCCGTTGACCGGAGCTGCTGCGGCGGCGGCGGAGGCGGCGGAGGCGAGGGCGGGTGTGGCCGTGGCCGACCGCGAGCCCCCTCTGAGCAGCGACACAGTGCTGGCGGCGTCCCGTGCGACCTCGCTGGGCGAGGGGGACGACGAGGACCACGGGTAGATGCCACGAGGGGGCGCCTGGCGCGGCAGCTGTCGCACGGCGGCGCGGGAGCCTGCATGCGGCGGCGGCGACGATGCGCCCTGCTGCGGAGACGGCGTGCGCGATGCTGAAACGCGGACGAGCCTGTGCTCGTTGACAGACGGCAGAATGGGAAACGACGGCCGCCGACACGAGGCACGAGATTGTGAGCGTGGTGGCTGCGCCGCCGCCGCCGGCACCATGTTGCTGTACCCTGGCGCGGCACGATAGCTCATGTCGGGCGGCACCGACTGCGAGGCGTCCCGCGCGACTGGTCCGAGGGGAACAGCGGTCACTGGGACGTCGAGCTCGGAAAAGGGCGTGCCGAAGCGGTATGGGTTCCTGGGCGTTTCGAGATCGGGAGAGCGAGGGTCGGTCTTGGCCATCCTGTAAGGGACAAAATCGTGCGAGTTGCTGCGCTGGTGGTGCGACTGCTGCTGCTGCTGCTGTGGCTGTTGGTGTTCTTGCGGCTGTTGCTGCTGCTTGGTGACTTGATGCTGCTCTTGCTCCTGCTGTGGCTGCTGCTGTTGCTGCTGCTGCAGTGAGACGATAGACTGCTGCAATGTCGAGATTTGTCGCGGAGCGTTTGAGGAACGTTGTGCGTGAACGTTGAGAGGGATGGAAAGCTTGGGGAGGCGACGCAGGCCTTGATGAGGTGCCTGCGCAGCTGGTACGAGCTCAAAAGGAGGGGTTGGCGGCACCTCGTTGAGGGACACGTCCTTTGTGTGCTGAAAGTTGAGGAACTGTCGCACATTCTCCTGCGGATCCCGACTCTGCACGTTGCGCAGAGACGCCGCTTGCAGGTACTGCAGCGGCGGCATGCCGCCCGTGCCCAGAATGTCCGACGACGCGACGAGCGACGGCGTCGCGTCCGAGAACGGGCGCAGGTCCTGGTTGGGGTCGAGGGCCCTCGCAGTCTCGGGGTTGCCCACGTCGCCGTAGATGAGGACCTTGCCGGCGGCGTCCTTCAAGTCAACGTGCGGGTTCAGACGCTTGAAATTCTCCAGCACGCGCTGCTGCTTCTTCCAGGTCGAGCAGGCCTCGCCCTTGGCGCAGCGGTGCGGCTTGGGAATGACCTGCTCGATGCCGATAATGGACACGGACTCGTACGGCATGATGCTGTCGCCGCCGACCTCGGGGCTTCGTCGCTGACGCCGACTGCCGGCACGGCGTCTGGGTCCGGGCTGTTCCTCTTTGCGAGCTTCCTTGCGCACTTCCCGGCTCGGGCGATCCTCGATTGGGGTCCCGGGTCGCGAGTCTCTGTCTTTGTGCTGACTGTCGCGGAGATGCTGGATCTGAGTCCAAACATTGGTGCGGATGCCAAAGGAGGGAATGTCGAGCTCGCGCAGGTCCTCGAATTTGAGCGTGATGAGGATCGGGCCGTTGATGTCGTTTTCGATGAAGCGGTCCGCCATGGAGACATCAATGCCAGCATTGAGCATGGACTGCGCTACCATCTCCGGGGTCCACGACACGAGGTTGGACGCGTCGAGCGTCTCCCGTGTATATTGGAACGGCCCGGGCAGTGGGAGAGGCGGATGCACCGTGATTTCTCCGCACCCGCGTGGCTTGGGCGTAATGGGCGACATGCCCAGGATGAGGGGTTCGTCGGGAACATGGTAAAAGTGGTGGCTGTAGTCAGTTGATGGATGGAACAGGTGAGGACCACTCGGGCCTTCGATTTGCTTTGGCGATTGCTCGTGGCGGCTAGATCTCGGCGTCACTGCCTCGTCAAACGAGTCAAGCGTCGTCTGTCCCGACTGCGTCGCATCAGTAAAGAGTCTTGATCCGGTGTGCGCGCTATGTACTCACAGATTGGAAACTGCCGCGAGGTGAGCTGTCTTGAGCATCGCTCAAGACTGTCTCTTCTTCGTCCCAGTCAGTATCAACAAACTCTGTGGCGACCGACGTTGGTCTGTAGTGCTGCGAGTCATTGATGAGGTTGAAGAAGGTGTCGTTGGGCACAGGCTTTTGACGCATTTCCGAATATGTCCGCCCTGGGCCGGACCGGAATCGCGCGAACTCCTATGAGAAGCATTAGCAAAACGAGGCACAGATATCAGCAGTCATATCTTTGATCTTGACTTGCCATTCTTTTTGGTCTGAGGGCTCGACTTAGAACTGGGAATCAGTATCTGGTATGAGCTGGGACACCACAAGCCCAGACTATTAGAGAGATGGGCTTATGCGAGAGTTTGGGTGCTGTTGCCAGCGAAATCTAGGCTTATGAGCCGGTTATAGTAGAACAAGCTGCCGTGAGACACAAGTGTAGTAACATCTAAGGAAATAACAGAATCTCGTGAGAGACGTATACGCTTTGCAAAAATCCGAGAAGGAGGGTCAGGATAGATGCCGCGCGAGTGGCCCACGTAGCGTTATGTATTCGAAGCCCGCAGGCATAGTGCGAGTATCGACGGTGAAGGCTGTCTCGAAGCGCCAGAGAAAGCGTTGGGGCGTGTGGGCGACGAGGTGTAGGAGGAGGAGGTGTACTGAGTAGCAGAGAGTGGCGGACTGCAACGGCCTACATGCTGCAGCGCGAGTCCCCTTGTGTGATTAAGAATAGAACAAGTGACAAGCCAGTAGCCAGTAGCTAGTATACACGCAACAAACCCAGGCGCCACACCCTTTTGGCGGTCGAGGAGGGGGGTCGTCCATGTACAGAGAGGGGGGGGGTGTCCTGGAAGCCTACACGGCACATTCATGAACCAAGGTATTCAGTGAGTACAGCAGTCACAGCGCCACAAGACAGGGAGGCAAGAGCATGAGAGGACGCAAAAACCAGAGGGCCCCTAGTATCAGTGATACCAGTACGAGGTCTTTTTGAACAGGCCCCAGCAGCATCGCGAGCTTATTGGCGCAAAAGCGGTATGCTGGCGCTGGTGTGGCCCAGGGTACGGCGCGAAAAGAGGCATCGCAATTGGGCAATGAAGAAAGGTCCTGCAGGCTGGTGGCAGCGGCCCAGACCATCTCACACCCAAGTTCTGTGCCATGCCAAATAGGATCCATGGCCATGTTTCCGAGCTAAAAAGGGCCGGATGAGCTATATGGACTGCTTCATGCATGAAGAAAGCTGGGCGAGCCAACGACATGCATGTCGATGCTACTCACGATTCGCTGAATTGCACACATGAAGAACCAGGGGGGGGTACACTCTGTATTCAGTACTACTTTTCTTGACGAAGACATGTCTGCAAACTAGTTAGCCATTTGGCCCTTGTAGTAGGTTCGGAGCAGGTTCGGATTGCCTAAAAGAGGTCCACCAGAGCCATCGTTTCTTCTCTTTGCTGTAAGCGCTGAGTTTCCGAGAAGTTAAGGATTAGTCTGTCCCAGTTATACCCTGCAATTTATGCAATGCAACACCACCCTTTTCAACGGCATTCCGCTCCTCGCCGACCGCCCTATTCCCCCGCCTCTTGACTTTTCCGTTCCCCCCGGCAACTGACCTCCTATTTTTCCTTCTATTCGCCATTAATCTATTCTGCAATGCCTGCAGCCACCTCGATGGCTACTGGGTCAAGCCATTGTTGCATTAGACTAGGCGAGGGAGAGGAGCCATGCCAAGTATACAGTCCACCGCCACTACCACTGCCCACTCACACAACGTTGGATGAATGGCGTCGGTGTTATCAGGTTCGCGAGGGCCCTGCACGGCCGCTCTAAAGAGCTCGCATGCAAAACTGCCGTGTGACCGGTGGACATGAGGCTCTAGAACGGCTCCAAAGCTGTGTATGACCACATTGTCATCCGTAAATCACCAGTATATATAGAAGCTAGCGGTCGGAAACGTGCGCGCAAGGAAGCATGCCAAAATCTACGCTTTTTGACTTTTTGCGAAACAGATAAAGAGCCGATTCGAAAGGCTATTCTCCAGCCTTTCCCGCTCCCCCTCTCCACCCTTTGCCGTGAGTCACGGCACTTGCAAGAAACAAAGACACCCATCCGAGACCCATCCTCCATTGATGGAGGGGAAGGACTAGCGGGAATGGGCTCCGGCGTCGACACCGATAGCAATTGAGGACGAGAAGGGGGGGAGAATGTGGAAAATTAGAATGGCAGGTGGTACGAAGCATTCAGCAGGAGAGCATCTTGCAGCGATCGAAGAGGCACAGCATTTACCTGCGTTGCACCGCAGAAGTTCCTTGTGCATGGCAATATTTAGCGAATGTGCAGCTAACATGGATGACTATTACTTGGCGCGCCACCGCCTCTGGATTCGGAAGAGGAGAGAGCTGCAGCGCCCGAAGAGTAGATGGACAATACCAATTCAGAGGGAAAAACCATCACGGCGGACAGACAATGCTAACTACCGACCGACACAGATCCCTTTGTGTGCGTGGACCTACACTTGGGTATCTTGTAAGGAGTTTAGCAAATGAGAGGATCCTATGACATGATAGCAGCGATAGCAGCCACCAATAAAATCTAGGTGTAAGCCCTCCGCACACAGAGGAATGAGCAAGATGGAAATTTCAGATGCGATTAATCAGCAGACAGATACGAAGTACTTGTGTGCGAGTGAACTTTTTTCTTTCCATGACCGAGTCAGTCTCTGTCTAAGATGTAGGTTTGACAATTGGTTCAACGGTCGCCACATTGCAAGACAAGTTCTGGGTGTAAAGAGGCAGACCAACTTTTTCCTAGCCACTTGCCATTGTGTGTCTCTTCCTTTCCCGTTCTGCAGAGTGACCCCAGGTTCAGCTTCTGGCGATCCTTGCAGCTGTTTTACACATGACTTACACAGCAAGCCTCATGGGCAACCCCAGTCTCTCAAGGTCCACGTTTGCGCCACAACCCTCTTTCGCCGTTCCAAACGACACAAGTTAAGTGCGAGAGAAAATATTCCGTACCCTATTGGGATCCATGTACTATCGTTGAGGACTTGGCGAGATCAAGTGGCGCGTGGTCCGTGGTCCGATCTCTGCAATGTATTCTCATCCGCGACATGCGTCAAGTCTGCTCAGATTTACAACAAGTCTCAGTCTCAATCCCAGCCCCCAAAGACGATACAAAAAACAAATGTCCAAGAAATGTCGCAAAAGAGCTGTAGAAAATGGACCTTTTTGTCCTTCCCCTGTCATGAAAGCGGGAGAGACAAAGTGCGGACGGATGGATGGTGGCATAAAAGTGGGGGAGGGGTGCCGTCAAGCCACAGACTAGAGAGGCAGGGGTCAGGAAGTTTTCATCATGGCACTGTGTTACACTGTGTCGCACCGTGCCTCACTGTGCCTTTCTGCCCTCCCTCGTTGATTACCAGACGCAATCAATCAAGCCAGCCACGGAAGAAGAGTGCGCCGAATCCTCCATGATATTCACAAGAACATGGCACACCAGCCGAGCAAGCAACCCACCACACCTTCATCATCGCTCCCCTTGCTGAGGAGGCTAGCAGGCAGGCCCTGGACCACGTCGACTCTCCCGTCTGCTGCAGTGTCCCAGCTCTTCCTATGCGGTACGAGATAGTCCTCGCTCTCTATGCTAGCCTCTCTCTGCTCTTTCCGACTTGCACAAGTACAGCGTCCGTCTCTGAGTCTAGTCTTGGACTGGATATTCCTTTGACATCCGAGATCGCAGTGTAGCAACCTCGACTTATGCCGGTCTTACTACGCATATACACGGCCTGCACGCCAGCCTGCTGTTTTTCACTTGTCGACCATCACTCGGCATCTGCGGGTAGACATGCATGCGTCTGTCAGAACTGGAGTGCGGCATGACACCACACAGCCAGGATTTGTTGCCCAGGGCCAAGTGATGCCCAAGCTACCAATTTCCAGCATGCCCAATCGACGAGCAGCAGTGAGCCCGCTCCTTGCCATTGGCGAGCCACGCTTTTCAACCACTATTAGTTTTCAACCGCTAGTTGCAAGCCACGCCGGCCGCCGCCATCCTGCATGGGACAGATTGCCGGGCTTTGCAGAGTAAAAACGGCGAAAAAGAGCAGATTTACAGTGGAGTGCAGCATGGAGAAGAGCCATGCCGCTCGCTTGTGGCTGTCTTTTTTGCTGTCGACCTTGCATCCTTTTATGCGAAGCGAAGGCACGCATCCATATTATGATGGCAATCCCTGTAATACTGCCCTTTGGCCCTAGTCAACGTCGTTGATTGATCATTGCAAGACCCCCGTCTTGTATGCGGCGCAGAGAGGCACACATCAACTGCAACGCTAAACTGGGTCGGCCTATCCATCTCTGTATGTTGAGGTCGGATCAGAAAGACGGGCAGATCCTCACCGACTCATTCAGAACAGCTTTTTGCGGCGCCCTTGTTCAGCTCAGCAGCGTGTCTCGTGATAGCCTGCAGCAGCCCTTTCGCCCACTACGCTGTGGGTTTCGGAACAACATCTCTTTGCCAAAACTTGGCGCAGCATGGCCCGCAGCTCAAAGAAGACGCCTTGATGACGAATATGGCAGCAAACTAACTGCTGTGCAACCCGGGACGGAACAGCGGCAGACTCTGCCACGGACCGGGCTGCGAACAAGCACCTCCGGAGCTAGCTCCATCAATGACAGTTTGCTAGGATTCCCACGGGTGGTCCTTTTTTTGTCATGCTAATAAAGTGCGTCGGAAATGCTACTGGTCTCCCGCCATGATGCGATAAGCTACAGAAGCCATCCCCCGGCTAGGCAAGACACTTCCCCGCCCCGTCACAGCGCTCACAGCCTGCCCCACGAACCGAGCCGGACCCTGGCAGCTTGGCAGCTTTTGGTATTCTCATCCTGATCCAAGGCTGCACGGCCCGCAGCTTGCTCCGAGACAACCAGCAAAAGGAACCCTTGCCATGTACGCCGACTTGTAAAAATTCTATCGGGAGACGAGACCGAGAGAAGAAAACGACCGACCGACGCAGCCTCGTCACTCAATGTCAGGATGCTACCACACCAGTAACACAGCTCACAAAAAAACGCGGTCCGGTATACATCCGGGATTTTGCACCTGGTTCGGACAAGAAAAAGTTCCACTACACCATCTTGCCGAGCAGATTGCAACTTTGTTACGGCGCATTGACAATTGAACACCCGGTGCGCAAGAGTTGGACCACCAAAACATGGCCTGCCGGAACGATGCTGTGTGTGATGCTATGGTGCATGGTGAAGGCGATTATTGAATAAACACTGCAGTATTTGTCACACTTGTCGCACCTCAAGCACGACGACAGCCTCATCATGTGACTGTAATCTGCGACCACGAAAACGTCACTTGATGCCACATCACAATTATTGGACGTGAATTGTACAACACGGCAACGGCCGCGATATTTCCGGCGTGAATGGGTGTAACTGAACCTGCAGGCGGCCGCCTTCCCCTGCCGCTGCCCACGTGGATGAAAAGTTTGAGTTCGTCTTCCCTTGTAGCGTCGCATACGGAGTTCACTACTTACACTGCAGAACTTGTTTTCGAGTATCGGTGGCCTTGTGAATTCTACTAATAATCAACGTGCACCAGGCGCAATGCAACTCTACCTAGTACTAATCTAGGCGCACGGGCAAAGCGAGAAGAGGGTTGGAGGGGGCGGTCGAGCAATTATGCTTCCCTATGGTGACACTTACACATAACTACACCACTACACCACTACACCACAACGGATGTGGAGAGAATGGAGTCGGAAGTTGGGTCGCACTGCGCTGACTACTGCGCTCGTTCGATCGCTTGTTCGGCGTGGGCCACTTTTAGGGAAAAAGATATCGGAAAAGGTCCCCCGCCGCATAACCATCAAGGCATGAATCTACAAATTAGAAGCCGGCCGCTTTTCTTATGCAACGTAGAGGGGCCTCTCATCCATGCCACGAGCGGATATGTTTATTCGAGGAGCCTACCAGCCCCGCCTCAAGAGTAGCTTTATTTCGCGCAGACCCCTCACTCGCTCGAGAAGAGGTCTCTTGAGAAGAGACAAAGGCGACGATTGGAATTGAATTGAAAAGAAAGGCAGTACAATGCCCTGAGATTGTGCTGCGCAAAGAGCTAGCGGGAAGGGTGAAGAGGCGCAAATTGAGGAAATGTTACATGTCCTCATCTGGTCTTCCATGTGGATGCCAAGTCAACCTACAGAACAAGATCTCGGCGGGAGCAATCACTTGCATAATAGAGTTTCAACGGTGCCGGAGGCGGGCCAAACCACTGGTGGCACGCCGCACCAGAGAAGGAAGGGCGGAGAGAGAAGAAGATGGTGCGATGATGCCATGTGACGAGTCAGGATACACGCTGAAGAAGAAAGCGCACTGCTTTTTTTCTTTTTTTCCCTTCTCTTTTTCTGCAAGGCTTTACGGGCTGAGAAACGCGGCTTCTTGAAAGCGGCAGCAGGGAAGCAGAGCAGAAGCGAGTCTCCCAGCTCCCTGCTATAGCACTTAAAAGATGGTGTGAATAGCCCGCAGCCACAACAATTTATATTTTAGGCCGTTTCAAGAAGGAAGTGGCGTAAGAAATGGAGGGGACCAGGTGGCTGTTAGGGGCTGCATGCTTTTCGTGGAGGCAAGCCCGTTGTCATCGATGGTCAGGTAATCTATCACTTTTGCTTTTTTTCCTGCAATGCTTGGCGTTCTTTTTTCCCTCTTCTCCCAAGTCGATCAAGCGCAAAAAAAGCATACCATACGAAATTGAACTGCCAATGTCGGCCTGTTTGTGCGGCTCTTTCTAGACCGGTCGATAAACTAGCTATACGGAGACGAGACACAAGCTATCCAGTCGATCATGCAAGTCACCTTGCATGGTGGAGGTGCGAGCACAGACGATGATCCTGGTTTCTTGTGGTGAAGAGAAAAGCCAAAGATTCTTGGTCCAGTGCAGGGTAGGCAAAGACGGTGAGGGATCGACTGAGGCTGGGAAAGTTTTGGTCCGCTCTGTGCACAGAAGGCGGTAAGCCACGCGTGGTGGCGCACACTTAATTGATATGACCGTGATTGCTATACATACAAGCCCGGGAGTAAGTGTTGGGGAGAAGTAACGCCGTCGGGTGAAGGCAGGTACGGTTTGCAAGTTTGCCCCAGAAGCCATGCACAGGATGCAATGGTTGGGAATCTTGGGATGGATGGTCAACCAAGTTTTGGGGCTAGACTAGCAAATGTGACGCCAACGCGCAACAAGGTCCGATGCCGGGTGCCTGAGTCAATAGAAGACAGGAACCTGATCTACAGAGGCTGCAGTGTTACGTGAACTTACAGCAATCCAGGTATGTATGTCAGGCTGAATAATGCACGCCTCACCGAAGCATAGCAGCAATAACGTTATCAGTGATAAGACGCTGGTGGACCCGGCAATGA
This sequence comes from Beauveria caledonica, assembly GCA_030777785.1. NCBI lineage: Eukaryota > Fungi > Ascomycota > Sordariomycetes > Hypocreales > Cordycipitaceae > Beauveria > Beauveria caledonica. The sequence goes on along the minus strand of JAPFSE010000012.1, from coordinate 50,518 downwards.
GTTAGCGAAGGTTGGCTGGAGAAGGGCACCAGGGGCGGGCAGAGAGATGCACCGCTTGGCTTGCCGAGAGACTGGTGATTGTTGGTGGTGAGGGGAGACTGTGCGACTGTGACAAAGGATGGCAGCGTGAGGGGTACATGGAACGCATGGAGAGGTAGTATTTAGTCCAGAAAGCTGAAGAGTAGCGGCATAAATTAAAAATAGAATGGCTGCGACTTGTAAGCGCTCTACTTGGTTCAGCAGTGGGTAATAAGGTGTTGATGGGTGTCTGTCCATGCACACAGGATTGCGCGCGGTAGCAGAGGGAGGGGACATGACCAGTTGTAAAGTGTGAGTGTGATATAATTAGCCCAAAATAGATACTTTTGACAAGCCAGATAAACTTGTACTGCGGGGATGAGGAGGATGAGGAAGAGGATGGACAGGGGTTGATATGGAGGGATGGAGCGATGGAGGGAAGAGTGGGCAGCCGGTAGATTGGGGGGTCTGTGCAGAAGAGTTGGAAGAATAAGGCCGGGTGATGGAATGACTAGTAGGTTTCAAAATTGGTCAAGCTCTTTACTCGGGATGCACAGGGAAGCCTCATGGACATGGGATATTGGACTATTGCGATGAGATGATGGTGAGCTGGATATTGGGATGTGTGGTGGAGGCCTGCGGTTTCGGCGCGGAATCGGGCCAAGGCACAGTCGCTCAGTTGTGATGAGTTGTGATGACTGATGGGTGATTCTTGATTCTTGAGGCAAGTGTAACATGGGACAGAGAGTGTGGTGCTCGTACAAGAAGAAATTGGTTGAAAGAGCATGGGCGACGGAGAGACGGGGAAAAAAACGGTTGAATAAGACGGTTGAATCAGACTACTGGTAGTTTGCGTTTACGTGAATTTTTCCGCCAGTGGTGTGTAAGCTTCTTTACGTACTGTAACTTTCCCAGTACGAATACAGTCGAAACTTTACGACTCAACCACCACCAAAACAGGAGAAAAAAAAAAAACTTTACCCCGGTACGGCCGGCAGACATAGTAACCGACAGCAACCAGCCTGCCTGCCACAGGTAGTAAAAAAAAAGAAACCGAGAGAGAGATTGGTGAGGGTGTGCAGACCCCTGTTTCCAGTAGAGCCATTGGTCAACCATCCAACGACAAGATGCGCTAATAAGTAGCCTCGCCGTTAACTTACCCCCTCCCCCCCCCCATGGCTAGCACCATGCGAGCGATGGCCAATCTAGATCGCCAGCAGGCCTCTGGGCGACGACGCCAAGGCAACTCCCCTGCACTGGCTTTGGCAAGCGCAATTCGGTTGGTCCCGCCCCGCGCGGCCGGGGGGGGTATCGCTGGCGAATCATGGTTGACCAAGGAAGAAAGAAGTCATTAAAAAAAAACAAAGAGGCCCACACATGCTGCAGCTCAACCGTCTTGTCACACTGACAAGGGTGGATTTTAGGGCCAATAGCACGACACAGTGCATCATCTGTCAACAATTTTTACTTTTTGGTCGACACGTAGATTGCCAGCCGCCTCTTGTTTTTTTTTTTTTCTTTTTTTTTTCCTATTCTCCAACAACGGTTGGAAACGCCACAAGATCCTACGGATACTTTGGAGAAGAAGTTGGACAGGGCAGAAGAAACAGGTTGAGAGAGATAGTTTTGGCCACGCCCACCCCCTACCGAGTCCAATCGGGGGACTCGATGTTACTTGTCACGCACACAAAGAAAAGGGTTGGGCAGTCAAGAATCAAGCCATTTCGTTCACTTGCTTATTAAGTAGTTATTAACCATGTCAATTTTGAGTTTCCCCTCCCTCGTGGCCGCCCTCCCCTCCGCTTTTTCTCTTCCCGCTGCGGATAAGCCCACAGTGTTCTTGCTCATTGTACTCATTGTGCTCATTGTGAACAAGTTCCCGCGTAGCACAAAGGAGCCCATTCACGCGAGCCATCACTCGCATTTTCTGTGATACCCCCCTCCCTTTTTTTTTTTTTTTTTTTTTTGCCTTTTCTTTGATTTGCATTGTTAAACGTGGTATACGACGCTCAATGCCTGCTGATTTTAGGTTCTTTTGCAGCTTGAGGCGTCGTAGGTGTGCATTCGCCAGGTCATTCTCGCTACAAGTAGCCATTCTGGCCGCCATGCATTGGTGTCGGCCTCTTTATTAATTGTGAACCCCTGTAACGACCGAGGACGGGGTGACCATCAGATAAATTTTGCCATCAGTAATTACTCAGTACAGCACACGGCAAAACTAGTGCAAAAAGTCACCGGCTAGGGTTTCCTGTGATTCCCATGCTCCAATTGCGCAATCGGCTCACTCGCTCACTTTTGCTTTCAACACCCCCTCCCTCCCCATCTTGTAGCCCCCAAAAAAATCCTGGTCTGGCTTCCTGCATTGTCTTTCCCTGAGTCCTTTTTTTGTCCCGTCGTCTTTTGCCCAGCGACGGTACCTGCTGGTCTGGTGTCCGTACTCGGTATAACGTTGAGAGAGAGAGAAAGAGGCTTCTTGCGCCTCCCGAAACGGCCCGTTGTGTGTGATTGATGAAGCTGCTGGTCACGCCTCGATGGTAAAAGCCCACTTTGATGATGAGCAGCGCTTTGTGATATACGTGCGAATAGTAGAGCCCGCCAATCAACGTCCCCGTCCCCCTTCCCTTGTGGCTTACCGCTCTTCCTTGTCCGTGTCACCACTTGTCATCAGCCGACGGCTTTTGAAAATAGCACCAGGCGTGCTACTGTGACTTGCTCAAGAGGTGCACATGTGCGCCGTCGTCTTTACTAATTAACACTGTGCATTTGCTTCCGTGTGGCATGGGCAGCGACACTCTGCTGCGGTAAAGGTATTTGTAAGTGCGGGGACATGTTTCGTCGCATCGGAATCAGACAACAAGGGAAAAACGAAAAAAAAAGGGCAAAAATGACAAAAATGACAAAAATGACAAAAAAAATACAAAAAATATGCAAAAAATATAAAAAGTCAAACATCTCTTGCCAGCACAGCGCAGCGATGCGGTCAACGGGCGGCGGACATGCAAAGCTGCGTTGCCGATGTACGAAGAGCTGCATGTGGATGGAAGCGGGTCAAGACTTGCATGTAGACACTGTAACTAGAGGAGAGACTAGAGTGCCACATCAAATGTAGCTTATTGGAGCTGCCATGCCATTGTCCTAGAGCTATGGAGCCATTGGGAAAAAAATGTGTCACTTTTCGAGTACTATCTGTCTTGAGCCCGGGCCATGATGGGCAGCCTACTTGCAACCAGCAGTTTCTGTCATGAAGATACATCTCCGGCGGCATCTAGACTAAAGTTGGGAAAGCGTGTCATGTTCAAACGAGCAATGTACGGATACAGATAACGAATGTGTAATTTGCCCCGTGGAAAATAGAGATTGATGAGCAGAGCGGGGGGCAAGCGTTCAGGTATCAGCCTATTTTGATCAGTCGGCGAGCTGGAAGACAAGAAGAGAGAAATAAAATAATAAAGAGAGGCGTTGGCGGGGTAAGAGGTAAGAGATGGACCCATGTCTGCACAATCAAGCAAGGCAGGACAGGCCTTGATCCCCCGCCCAGCCTGTGCCGCTCTTGCTCGACTCTTCTATTTTGCTAGTCTGCGCCAGAGACCCCTGCTGGTTACCTTCTGCACATTGTCTTTTTTTGGGAGTTTTTGAAGCGGGTCTCGATGCAGCTTCCGAGAAATCTTATTGGAAGCTCTAAGCGCAGAGCACTCAGACAAGTTGTAAATGGGGGGGGGGGGGAGCTAAAGAAATGGTGTGGTTGAGAGGTTGCACGGCTGGGGCTTGACTGCATGAGCTATCAGCAGAAAAAAAAAAAAAAGGACAGATGCTGGGAAGAAAAAGAGGGCCAATGTTCAAAAATAGAAACACGACTGCGAACTCTGGCTCAACTCGCTCGCAGCAACATTTCATGACACCATACACGACGACTTGTCGACGCCCGGCGGCTGGCCGCGATGCAGGGCGACCCGTGGTATAAGACGAAAGGCCTTGCCGCCCACGTCTTGAATTTAACCCTCTTTTGTTTTTGAGCGTGCCAGGTGAAGAAGAAGAAGAAGAAGAGTGTCTATTTCCAAGTGTCTTTTTGTCCAAGAAGGAAAAAAGTCTGTTTTTGTTCTGTTACTGCTTGTTTGATTTAACCCCCTTTTTTTGTTTAATCCTCTGATACCATCACCACAACACAACACAACAACAACACAGCAAGCTGGCCTTGCTTACAACAATCCTTTTTATTTTATTTTTTATTCTTCTTCTTTTTATTTCCGGCTCCACGACAACGAAAAGACATTACTCGTCAATATTCTTGTTCCAATCAAACGACAACAGCCACATGACTGCATCGTTGAGCATTGCAAGCCAGTCAACCGCCTTTCCAACAGCCGTCGACATTTCCGCGCCAGCCAATCCGTCATCGCAGCAAGCTTCTCCAGAGTCCGAGTAATCTCCCGCCTCGCACAACAAGAGACACCGACACTCATCAGCAGACCAGGCCATCCCGGCGGTTCCCACCTCTCTCTCTCTCCCCTCCCCTCTTACACAGAAGAAACAGCCCGCGCCTTGGTCCTACAGCCTCGTACGGATACTTGTTCAGACGTGCCCTTTGTTTCTCGTACACCAGTACACAGTGCCTGTACCGTGCCACCAGCGCACACCCCCTGCACTCTGCTGCCCTACGACCACACCCCCCCTTTTCTCTCCACAAAGCAGTTACACGCACACGCCCCCCCCCTCCTCTCTTCCTACCTACTCACTCCTCCTCTTCTTGTGCTCCCGTCTCGGGCCAAACCAGGTCCTTTCAGTCACCTAGCTTCAAGTCAGCTAGGGCCCTTGTGCAAGGCCCTGTACTAGCGAGTTGCACACTCTACCCCCGAGAGAAGAAGCCCCAGACCAAAGCAAAGGAAAAGCTTGGATATCCCACCCGGGGTTCGGCCATACAAATGTCTACCCTGCCCCCCAGCATGCGCAGAGTATCTGCCAATGCTCCTGTTGCTTTAGTCAAGACGGCTTCCGCAAAGATGGCAAAGTCCAAGACGACAATGAAAGCTTCCGCCACAGATGGCGTATCCAAGACAAAGTCACAGATGCATCGCCGCTCACGATCAGGTACGTTGACTTATACGGGCCATGGCGGCTCGGCGCATACACTTGTTTAGTTTTCTTTTACTAATGCCATTTGCTTCAATTCAACAGGATGCTACACCTGCCGATTAAGACGAAAAAAGTGCGACGAGCTGACACCCTTTTGCTCGGCCTGCCAACATCTCGGCCTCGAGTGCGAGTATAAGAGACCAGTGTGGTGGAGCAACAATGAGGCGCGCCGGCGCAACAAGGAAGACATCAAAATCATCATCAAGCGCAAGAAGCTCGCGGAAAAGTCGGCCACGCACGAGATTCACTCGTCCGTCAGCGTCAGTCCGCCGCCGCCCAGCCTCAGCCATTCCATGCACACTTGTTCCGCCTCGGGCTCCGACTTTTACGACCGCAATCGCTCCGCCTCGATCGACTCGCGCGCGTCCGGCGCCGGCGCCAACTACAGCTTCCACCACAGCCCGCCCAGCGGCGCCGATTTCGTCGCCTACAATGCGCAAATACACCCCGACTTCATCTACGGCGCGGCGGCGGGAGGCTACGCGCCCTACGAGATTGACGTCAAGACGGAGAGGCAAATGTATGTCAATGATGTGCCCACGGTGAGGGAATCCCACGTCTCGACCTTTAGCACCATGCACACGCCGCCGCCGCCCGGCACCGTCCTGGCTGCTGCTGGCTCGTTTCCCCATGGCTGGGCCGGAGGACAGGACGTCCACGAGGAGCGCAGCGAGTCGCTGTCCGAGGAGGCGCTCAATGTCAACTTTTTCGACTTTGCGCATGGCCCGCCCCAAGAGTCGCGCATGCTCCAGGTCGAGCTCGACGAGAGGGACCAGCGCCTGCTCGAGCACTTTATCAAGTATGTCATGCCGACCATCTTCCCCATCCTCGAGTCCAACCAGCACGGCTCCGTCGGCTCCGACCTCATCCTGCCCGCGCTGCAGACCAACAGCATCTACCTGCACTGCTGCCTGAGCACCGCCGCGCAGCACGTCAAGACGGCCAGCCTCGCCGCTGCCGGCCAGGCGCCGCCGCCTACCGACGAGCTTGACCCCGACGGCGACATTATGCGGCACCGCTACGCCACCATTTGGTCGCTGTGCGAGGCGCTCAAGCGCGACGAGAACCACCAGCAGATCCTCGAGGCCACGCTGGGCCTCATCTTTTTCCAGTGCGTCGTCGGCCGGCCCGACGACGGCCTGCTGGACATTGCCTGGCACCAGCACTTTCAGGCCGCCATCAGCCTGGTGCAGAAGCTGGACCTGCCGCGGCTCGTCTCGGACCCGGCCGCTGCTGCTGCTGCTGCCGCTGCTGCCGCTGCTGCCGCCGCCAACGCCAACGCCACGCCGCTGGTGCAGACGCCCTTTAACATGACGTTGACGGCTTGGATCGACATTCTCGGCGGAACCATGCTCGGCCAGTCGCCGCAGTTTGCCCACACGTACCGCGACAAGCACCTGTCGGACAAGCCGCACCTCGGCCTCCGCGAGCTCATGGGCTGCGAGGACCGCGTCATGTACCTCATCTCGGAGATTGCCTGCCTCGAGGCCCTCCAAAAGGGCGGCATGGACCACTTCATGCTCTGCCAGCACGTCTCCTCTCTCGGCGAGCAACTCTCGCTGACCGAGGTCGGCAGTGGCGGCGACGGCAGCAGCCCGCGCCTGCCCTTCAACGCCAACGGCACCCTCTCGCCCAAGCAGCTCTCGAGGAACATGACGTCGGCCTTTCGCATCGCCGCCCGCATCTACCTCTGCAGCCTCGTGCCCGGCTTCAACCCGTTCCAGCCGTCCCCCGTGTCGCTCGTCGACAAGCTCACGGCCGTGCTGCAGTGCATCCCCGCGGGGCCGCAAGGGTTCGACCGCAGCCTCGTCTGGGTCTACCTCATGGGCGGGTCCATCAGCGCGCCCGACAGCCCCTTTCGCGTGCTCTTTGAGCAGCGCATCGCGGCGCTGGGCGAGCAGGCCCGGTGCGGCTCCTTTGGGCGCATGGTGGTGGTGATGCGCGAGCTCTGGCTGCAAAACGATCAGCTGTTGCGGGCGAGCACGCCGGGCTCGGACGTGCCGCCCCCGTATGTTCACTGGAGAGACATTTTGCAGATGAATGGATGGGATTACTTGCTCATCTAATTTTTTTTTTTCTACTTCCCTTTTCCTTTTCCCTGCAAAGGCTTGCTTCATGTCTTTGCAAAGCTGGCCTTTGTAGATGCATATAGTGGCATCTTCTTTACATAGTCTCTTCATTTTTCTTTTTTTTTTTTGCATCTTTTTCTTCTCTTCTTCTTATACCTTTTTATACCTGCTGGATTGGTTTTCCATTTTCTTATAGAGGACGCCGCGAGGCGGTGCGAAATGGGGTCTTGCGCCACAAGGCAAAGACAAAGTCATGGACAGAATAGAAGCAGCAAATCTTTGCTGGCTACGGGTTTTTTTTCTTCTTCTTCTTTTGGAACGGGACACTTGGACAACTTGGAAGGGGATGAAGCAGATTCTTCTTTTTTATCATGTTTGGTTTTGGGAGTTTTTTTTTTTGATGATTCTCATGCACAATTCTTGGCGGAAACGCCTAGGGCGGCATTTTTGTGGGAAACTTGGTTTTTGTTTTATACCATTCCACTCGTTTTATGAATTCATATACCATGCGGCGCCATTGAGGCTGCCGGTAGCGGATGGAGCAACCAGCTGCAAGTTGTTGGCTTACTCTTTTCTGTACTCAAAACATGAAAACAAGACACGTTCTTACATGACAACATTACAACATTGCCTCGTGTCCTCACTTATCCATAACGCATATAACGAAAGAGTCGTCTGTACCACGGACACTCTGGGCTGGCAAGGCCATGACATGCAGCTCAACGCGCTTGAACACTTGCCAGAATGCCACGCGAGCAAAGAAGCTCGTCCCACCTCGAGGAAGCAGAACAAGGTTGGGTAGGTATGTATGTAGTTAGGTGAAGCATGCACACAACAGACGGACCGCCATGAACGGCTGGGCTATGGTGTATCCCCCCCCCCCCTGTCGATGGCTAGCGACCGTGCGGCGGGGAAGGGCTTTGACATTCGGGACGTGATGCTGGGTGTATTCCAATTGGGCGGGCACGGGGACCTGACTCGTTCACATCTGCACAACATGTGGCAAGAATACCCCAAACGGTCTTTTATGCGCAAGTGGTGGGCTTCTAGCGTGCCTTCTTTGGACTTTGACCATGGGCTCCATCCATCCTCTCATTGATTTCGGTGCCTATCCAGGTTGCAAGTCGCACTAGTAATTTGTCATGGTTCGGTGCATGAACTACGGTGATGAGTTTTGGGCTCTGCATGTGTTTCGTCATTTCAGGCTTCTTTCGTGTGTTAATGGCTTGCACACCACGGTGTAGCCTGCAATGTTTGGGCATACATGCGAGGCCCAAGAATCCGATAGATGTCGGGTCCTGATGGCCGTAATGATCCGCAACTGAGAAGGAAAACCACAATACGACGGAATTATGAGACTTTTACTTGTGCACAAAAGGACAACTAGGGAAAACGTTGAGATGGCAGATCCTGTCCCAGTTCACTGCTTCCATCTCGAGCATCCAAGACCCAGAAACAGAGTCGGTCTGCAGCTGCTGAGCAAAGATGGATGGGTTAGATGACTAAGAGGGCTCATAAGAGTATACAGCATAGGTGGGAAACTACACGATTGCCCATGATTTGAAGAAATCCTTTCTCCCTGAGGATCGCAGACATTTCGTAGACAGAGCCAAACTTTTAGAAAATACCTGTCTGGCTACGATTTCTAGTATGGGGTAGATGAAAAGATACCTTTACCCCCCCATCGTGAGACTGTACGCAAGAGAGCACAAAAGTCATGCACATAATTTCTCTGCATAATCGGAAACCGTACAACTGTGCCGCACCCGCAGCCTCTCTTCTTCCCGACCAAGGCTTTTTGACCCCTCAAAAGGTGGACGAACCAATAACATGGGCGCGTTACACTGGTGTGTGTGTGTGTGTGCCTCTCCCATCTCCTGCCTCGTCGGGTCACAGCAGATCAGAGCATGACACTGCATGCGCTCGCAGGTTTTTCTTGATCGTCCCGGCGTGTGGGAGGGTGTGTATGGGGAGATGACTCCTCGCACTGTACGTACAAAAGGAATAAAAAAAATGAAAAAGAAGGGGAAAAAAAGGACCGAGAAATGGGCGAATGCGCTACCTGCATCATGTTGATGCCCAACCCGCCAACGCATCTGCCCACGCCACACCCACCCATCACTTTTTTCCACGGCATGTGATTTTTGCCACATGCAAAAAATAAAAATACGATGAAAATGAAAATACGATGAAAATAAAAAGATGATGAAAATAAAAATGAAAATAAAATATGAGTCGTACGTGAGTGGCTGTAACAAGACAATGGGAATTCTCTTTTGGGCGTAGTTAGGACGACGATTAAAGAAAAGGATGGAAATGCAATGTTGCCTTTTCCATGTCAAATTGGCGGTCGAGAAGCCGACTGGGTTATCGGCAATGCTTTTATTTTTTTACTTTCTTGACCGACTTTATCACCCAGCCGGCCTGGAAGGTCTCGTCATGGGCAAATAGAGAGCTCGGGATACTGGTTTCGGCGACCAAGGCCTTGGATGCCTGGAAAATGTAGTCACGAGAGAGGGCGTGCATCGACCATTGTCGCTGCACCTACAAACCAACATTTCAAAACCCATATTCTTCGCGATTTGTGCGCCTTCTGTTGGGGGCGAGAACCCTGCTTGTTGTCGTGCATGTGAGGCGGATCCGGGGTTCAAGTGGTACGACTCTCTCTTTTTTTCTCTCTCTTCCATTTCCTCTTTGGTTTCGGTTTGTGTACAATAGCGGTATATTCGGGAACCCTGTTGAACCTTTGATGTGATGTGCAAACGCCGTCTCGTCTTGTCCTCTTCACATCTTTGTCCCTTTGCCCTCAAACAGCAACTTTACTCTTTGGTTTGGACTGCAAGTTTGCAAAACTGAAAAAGGCCCGTCGTCCTTGTATCATCCGGCGCGTAGTAATACACTACCATCAGAAGGAATGTGTGTGGCGCCAAGGTGCAGCAGCAGACTTTTGCAGGTCATGGGCACTGATTGGGACAAAGAACAGCACAGTGAATATGTTTCGAGCTTGCTGCATCCCACTGATTCAAACAGCCTTTAATTTGAACTTGTTCTTTACCAACTTCTTCTTGTTCAATTTTTTCTTCTTGTTCATTTTTTTCTTCTTTTTTTCCAGCCTTTTATTCGCCAAAGACTTACCACCACCACACTCTCGGCCAATCACGGCACTGCAGGTTACCCAACTTGGCCAAAACTGCGACACCAAGGCCCCACCTCGGCGCCAAACCCATGATCCCAACCACCACAACCAGTCGTCTATTGTCCCTGACTGTATTTTTCTTTTTCCCTTTTTGCTTGCCTGCTGACATACCGCAATGGACCCCAATAATCCATCTTTGTCTAGCCCTGAGATCTATATTTGAACCTGCCTGTGGAGCCAGAACCCCCCCAGCCCCGGCATTTGTCCAACAAGCCGCTCTTGGCCTGTCGATTCCTCTATACATTGCGCGTGTTGTAACATGCATCGCCGCAGTTTTCTCACGACCAAACTTGCTCTCGTTCATGCCAGCCAGCCAGCCAGCCATATCTCGTTTTTCAACAGCGACTTGTTATTCACGCCCACGCTACTGCGCCATGGCACGACATGAGACTGCCACTTGCCGGGCTCCGCCCCAAGGTATTCGTCCTCGACTTTCTTGCAGACTGCCTTTTCCCACACGTCCGGCCCGCGTGTTCAGCCTTTGGGCGCTTCCTAATACTTGATGTCCTGCAGAGATTATATGACGTTTCACTGTATGCATTCGATTGTGGCCTCGCTCTCCTTTTGCCATGTCCCCCCCTCCCTCTCCTTCTTTCACCTTTTCCACTTGTGCTTCACTGTGTGCTTGCTTTTGTCCTGCTACAAACTTGTCTTTCCTTTGTCCTACCCTGCCTTGTGAACCATACACACGATTTCTCTGCCCTGGACAGCAAATCGAACATTCGTTTTCTCTCTCTCTTGATATTATTACGCGCCCACCACACATCGTGACCATATTTTTGAGGTTTCGACGCATTCAACCATCTTTCATTTGCTCTTCTTCTTGGCCGACCTGCGGCTGGCCGCAGCTTTACACATCATAGCTATATCGTGTTGTTCTCCCGGGAAGTCCACGACTCGCCATCTCCTTCGTGCCATCTACGACCAGCCACCTACTACGACCAGACAGAACTTCCCACTAGCCACCCATAATACCTCGCAGCTTCTTCCCAAAAAGATATCCTACATAGACACACCTCCAACGATGCACCGACGTCGAGCCGTCGTGCTCGCCCTCCTCGCCGCCCCGCGCAGCGCCCACGCCACCCCCAAAGACTTCTACGCCAACTCGCGCGGCGGCGGCAGCGGCGGCGTCTGCCCGAAAAAGGAACTCGAGGCATGCCCGTCCGCCCTGCCGTCGGGCTTCTGCTGCCCCGCGGGCCAGCAGTGCCTGTCGCTCGCCGGGGCCACCACGGCGCTCTGCTGCCCCGGGAGCCGGTCCTGCGAAAAGATTTCGCCCATTGCCTGCGACCTGCGGCTGCAGGACCCGAAAGCCAACCCCGACGCCACCATCATCACCTCGGTCTTCAACGTCGACCTCGAGACGTGCGCAAACGGCTGCTGCCCCTTTGGGTACGCCTGCGCCGACGATACCCCCGCGCAGCGTGTGTGCGTCCGCAACGCCAGCCAGGACAAGAAGCCCGGCGAGGAAGGCGCCGGCAAGTCGTCGTCGACCACGTCGGCGTCCTCGCCAGCAGCAGCAACGTCAACCGCCTCGGCGACGGCCACGGACGTTGCCACGTTATCGCAGACCGCGACGCCGGACAGCAGCAGCGGCAGCAGCAGCGACGCCGACGCCGGAAAGGGGATCAAGTCCAAGACAACGTCCATCATTGGCGGCGTCGTCGGCGCCACCCTCGTGCTCCTCATCCTCATCGTCGTCGGCATCCTCTGCGTCCGCCGGCGCCGCAAGCGCGCCGGCGCCGGCGGGCCCCTACGCGAAAAGACAACGGGCTCCCACCGCGCCGGCTCCTCCACCACCTCCTCGGTCCGCGCCCGCGGCCTCTACATCTCCGAGCCCATCCTCCAAGAAAACTCGTACCGCAGCGACTTTATCCTCAAATCCCCCTCGGCTGCCTCCTCCGTCAGCCAGCGGCCCATCAACAGCCGGTGGAGCAGCAGCGGCGGCGGCGGCGGCGGCGGCGGACGCATCGGTGTCGCCCCCCCGCGCATCCCCACCCCGGCCTCCAACCGGCAGCAGCGCCGGGACGACACTGAGTTTCCGAATCCGTTTTCGTCGCCGGATCCGTCAGTAGCCGAGGACCGGCGCTACTCACTCGCGTCGTCGGAAGTATTTGACGAGACGGGTCTCAGGACGGGCCACGTCGTCACCGGCAAGCCCGCCCCGATTCGCAACATGCGGCCCTCGAGCCAGCGCATCTCGCGGGAGCCGCAGCATCTCCACGCCATGGCCGACGAGAAAATCGACGTCTTTTCCGACGAGTACGCAGTGCCACAGCAGCAGCAGCCGTATACGTATCAGCAGCGGGACGCGCACGGGGGGCCCAAGAATCGCATGACGAAAATGACTACGTTTTCGCAATTAATGGACAAGGCCGACCTCGGGGATCTATACCGCGGGAAGCGCTATGTACCTGGTTCGCCGCCGCGTCTCTGAAATGAATCATGTTTTTTGCCAAATCATCTTCTACGTCTCTTGCATAATGCACTGAATCTCATGATAGACATGTACGATTTCATGGCGAGGGAACAGCATCATCCGTCTTTTTCTTCTTTTTTCTATCTTGCTTTCCCCTCGGCTTGACGGGAGAGTTTGCACCCAACATCACTTAGATAATTATACTCGTCTAGATTTCTTTGTTAGTCTTCAACGACTAGTAACATGAATGTCAAAATGTAAAAGATTAAGCCAACTTGACTCTGCTGCCATGTACATGTATTCGCTCCAGATCCTCCACAATGACAAATGATGATGGCTCGCGGAATTCAGACAAGATGCGGAATGATGAAATCTAAAAAGTCGCTCGTATCGCTATCCAAAGATTCTTGACAAACCAGGTGGCCACATCATCTATGGGTTCCATGTGCGCTTGCAGTCTTTGACCATACGATCAAAACGTCGTTCAGCACTGATGAGAGCTTCATCCACTCAGGATCCGAACAACATCAACAATTCGCTATCGTCTTGATCGTATGATCAAAAACTGCAAGCAGTATATGGAACCCATAGATGCTGTGGCCACCTGGTTGACAACCAACGTTGAACAAATTGCCTGGAACCAGATAAAGCCCAGCATGACGGACAACATGACGCTCAACGGCAAGAATGACAATGCACAAACACGGTTGCATCTAATGTGTGCCCAACATAGCACAGACACTAGGCCACTTTACTCGACTCCGAATTTACATGACCACGCATTTCCTATGGTCCTTCTGCGGGGGTTGTGGTGGAACATCTGTCCAGCCAGAGTCTTCCAGGCCAGAGCTTGTTGGCTGAGGTTCCTTGGGCTTTTTCGACTTGGGCCTCCATCCACGCTTTTTGGCGTCAACGATATTCTTCGCGGCTCCCCGCTCTGCTCTGCTAGGTTTCCGGCTCACACGCATCGGTGATCTCGTTGAGCCCGCTGGTGGCGAGGACAACCATGAAGGCAGATGGCGGGCCTTTTGTAATGGACCATTGCCGCCGTCGTTTGGCAGCGACGGGAACAGCGATTGTACAGGCTGGGTGGGTTGGCCTGGGTTGAAAGGAATAGCCTGTCGAGGTCGTCGAGGCACTGGTGCCAGTATTTGTGTTTCCCCAGGAGAGTCAAAGGCACCGCTCACGCCCTTTGGCGTGCTTATTATGAGCGGCTGGTCTTCGTTAGGATTAAATAGTGGCACATCGGGCGCTGAGGAGTATTCGACGGGGTGATGCTTGGTGGGTGGTCCCATCAAGCTCGCTCGGCTACCTGGGACAGACCATTGATTAAGGATTCCGCCAGAAAGACGTCGCGGAGCGCCCATGCTTATTCTCTTATTCAGTCGATTAATTTGGTCACTGCTAGGGGGTGGTGGAAGTGAACCCGACGCCAATTCAGCCATGGTTGCGTCTGATGCTGGCGCCGAGTACGCTGCAACGTCGTGGTGAACAGGTGGCGGCACTTGCTGCAGCTGCATGGGGCCTACCAAAGGCCAAGTTTGCGCGTTGGAAAGTCTGCGATGATGCACTTGTTCTTCGCCGACTGGAGAGAGCTGCGCGGCAGGAATTGTGACCGATAAACCCAAGTCGTTAATTTGTCCGTGATTTGCCTGAATCTGTTCAACTGCGTCTAAGTATTCAAAGGTCGCGGGGGTAGTTGTTGCAGTTGCCGTTTCAGACTGGCGCAAATCTGGAGAGACATTTCCCGTTTGTGGCTCCTCCGACACACCCCTAGCCGGTTGGCCCTCCGGCGCAGGCGAGGCAGATGGGGAAACTCCGTACAAATCATCTGGTATCGGTTCGGCATCTACTGGCATGACCGAGGGCGTTGATAGCGGGCGTGGGATTTCCTCAAATCGCTGCATGCTACCATACGTGGTTTCGTCGCTCGCGGTTCGTTGGCGAACAGGGATGTTGACCCCATCCATCTGGGCTTGCTGGGCACGAGGCGAAAACTGACCGGGCCAGGCTGGAATTTCCGCTGACACAAGGGCAGTAAAAGGCCGTACTGGTGATGGCAGCGGTGCAACGGCCGGCCGCCGGAGGAATGCGGGCATAGTGCCAGGGTCGTCTGGCTGATATGGGGGTGGCGGAGGAACCCAATTATCAGCATCGCTCTCGTGGGGAAGTTCGCCTCGCCCGTCAGCGCGGCGATACACGACTCTTTGGCCATCGGCGGTACGTGGGTTAAGTCGACGATTTGCCGCAGCGGCCGTGGCAGCACGTCGCAGGGTTGTCGTGGAGCGGGGACTTGCATGGGAGTACGGGGCATCCAACGCCTCCATTTCGTCCATGGGAACCAAGGATTCTTCCTCTCCCTCGGTCCTGTTGGCAGGGTTAACTCCGACCTTTCGAGGCACCAGGGGGTCATCATCCTCTGTTGACTGTGTGGGTGGCACGTGTGGCATGAGATGCTGGCTTGCAGTGGTGGCGGCGCGGAGCAACTGATTGCGGCTAGAGCGGTTCTGTACCACGGTGCGCCGGCGCACGATGGCTACTTCTGTCTCAATGTCGCGTTGTTCTTCTTGCAAGACCTCGGCGTCATCTGTCCCGACGTCGATGATGACTTCGCGTTTCGATCCACTCCTCGGGCCGTACTCAAAATCCAGGATACACACGCGACCGCCATCTACGAAGTCCAGGTCCTCTTCGTCGGTCACCAGTAGAGAGGGCGATATTTCTCGCGAGGTAACCAGCAATCGATCCTTTGCAGACGAGTCGGCAAAACCCTCTACCCATTTGACAGTGCTGATGGCAGACAGATCAGCGACCTTTGTACCTGCGATGAAATGATTGCGGGTTTGGTCGCACAGAAGCTGCCATTGAGGGGGACTGGTGCTTTCATCTTGACCACGAGATGAGTTGTGACGCGAGAGGTTGCTTTGTTGGCTGCTGTTTCTGCCGAGTCTAGAGGAGCCATCGGAAATACCGAGCTGGTGTTCCGGAAGGGCATCCAAATCTTCGGGCACGCCATATACCCAAACTTGGCTACCATGAAAGCCAGCTGCCACTAACTGACCATGGTAGGCGGCAGCTGGTAGGGTGCTTGGAAGAAGTTTGGACTGCGAGGGAGGTAGTGAAACCGGGCCGGTAAAGTAGGTGGTGCCGTTGCGGAGGTCGTCGACGCGAATGGCGCGAAACGCCTCGAAACTGCGGTCATAGGTAAAAGCCCAGCAAGCCTCCTCCTGGGTGCCGTTCTGTAGCAGAACAGCATGGCTACAATCGCGACTAGTGTTGGGAAAGAGGATCGAAGTCGTCCACATGGCGCTGAGGTTGTCCTGGTCGACGACAGCGGCTGGGTCGTAGTAGGGAGCGGTCAAGACAACCGTGTTGGGAGGATTCGAGTGTATTGTGGTGCCCAGGATCTGTGTGCCGTCAAAGGAAAATGCAAGGTTGTCGACAGGATCACACTTGACTTGGCGGCGCTCGGTTGACATAGCATTGGGGTGTAGGGAGGAGACTTCGATTCCGGTATCATAGGCGGCGGCCATGACGGAGCCGCAAGAAGAGACGGCAATGGTGCGAGGATTGTTGTCGAGAATGATAGCATGCTTTCTTTTGGGCGGGCTCACTTGGAGGTCGTAGAGGTTCACCTGCATTTCGGTGGAGAGAACGACAAGAGTGGCTGCATCGTCGGTAGTGGTGGCGGATACGGGCCGCCGTTGGATTTTGAGTTCGCGCTTAACTTGAAGATCGGGGCCGTTGACGGCGAGGACATATATTCGAGATGAATTGTAGGCGAGGAGGTAATGACCCTTGGAAGAAGCACTAAACTGCATGCCCTCACCACCAGGACAGGAGGAGGAGCTATTCGAGTTTGAAACCAGCTTGACGAGCGTTTCGGACGGGCGATTGTAGGCGTTGAAGAGATTGCGCTTGACCTCACGGGCAAAGAGGCGGCGGAATCTGGGCAGGTCATCATCTTGGACCTTGGCAAAGCCGGCGTGGGCGGTGGCGTAGGAGGCGCATCGTTGAAGCTGGCTCGCGTAGAGGTCGGCTTGCTGGGAGACGCGACGGGTCTGCTGGTTGAGGACGATGAGGGAGGCGAAGCAGTCGGGGTCGGCGACAAGCAGAATTCTGCCGGGGAGCGTTAGTGACTGGGTTAGGCGGATCGTTGAGATACGATTTGGAGGTGCGTACTGCTCGATGATTTCGTCGGGGAGCCGCTCAAAGGCTGACGGGGAGACGTTGCTAGACAGAGGGGTGGCATCAGGGTTGGGGGTCAACTGCGGGTAGGGCGATGTCGTGGGCGCAGCGTCAGCCATGCTGGCGACAACCGTTTGTAGACAAAGAGGCCGCGGCCGTTTAGACGTTGGGCGACATGGAGGAGGCTTGAAACGATGGAAAGATTCGCAGCCTGCTTTGGATGTGATTTTGACTCTCTTCTGAAGGAGACAAGGACAAATGGAAGGCTTGAGAAGAGGAGTAGGACGAGGCCAAGAGTAACCATGTGCCTTGGCAGTGACAAACGGCGGCTGTGCCTGTCAGACCACCGTTATAGGGGCAGGCTTATGGCGGGCACTTGCCGTTGGGTGCCATATTATTTTGGGGCAAAAACTTGATAAATAGTTGGTTCGAGCTGTGAAGAGCCGATCAATTGATAACACCCAGAATGACATGGATTATTTCACTAATGAACCGCGGCAGCACTACTTATAGTCCATGGCTGGCAGCTGCATAGTCACGTAGCATCCCCAACATCCACCAGCCATTGCAACCACCCTAGTTAGTTATTAGGACCCAAGCAAAAGCTGGCCTGAATCATGCATCAATCACGGAGCTAGACCGGACGATTTCCACCTCACTGCGCATCCATCAGGCCCAATGCTTGGCGGTGTCAACGTCCGCTGTCGTCAGCGTCGACACGTTGCGCTATCCAATTCTGCTCTCTTTTTTTATGCGAGATAGCCTGGCCATCTTGCTGCGAAATGCAGAATCCCCGCATCTGCCAACCCTCCACTCGTAACTCGTAATTACAAACAACTTGCAAGTGCCGACTTCATCTAATTAATATAATGCCAAGATCAAGTTCCGCGCGGCCATGCATTGCGACGACGTCGCGTTTGGAATCACTTGCGAGGATCGTCCGATAAGAACGGGCTATACTCACTAACTACAGAGATGAATCAGACCGTGTGCTTCTCACAATCGAAACGCCTCTCTTTTCCTTCCATGTCTCTGGCGAGCAAATACGCTCGGACTTGAGGCTGGCACTATTTTCGGACGTGGTGGGCGCCATCACAGCCTGCTTCCGCACACGCATGACAATTGACCGATCCCATGATACCAGCCGTTCCCAGCCCAAGCCCCTACCATGCTGACGCGCTATCGCGCCACGAATTCGAGCAAGCCTAGAGAAATTGCAAAGCGAGAAATTTGCTGACATTGTGAGCCAGCATCCAGAAATCATATCCGCTCTCCTTCCTGACCGTCTTCGTTGGAGATAGGAGGCAGCCGCTCCACCAAGTCCCTGTCGATAACATCCCGCTGCTACTCCGAGTTCGTACTTGTATTATTACCGAGCGAAAATTCTCCAGGCTCGCAGGTTCGGTGACACCGTGGGCAATGGAATCTGCCATCGCGCCGCTAACTTGTGAGCTTCCTTAACGTACCGCGACATGCAACCCAGGTATCAGCATTATCGAAAATCGTGGACAAGGTAGCATGCGTCGAGGCCTCTTAGTATATGGTATCAACCTCATCTGAAAGGCCTCTATAAATTTCATGTCCAAACTCCTGCCTCGCCTAGAAACGCCGACATTCTCCATCTAGTCTACAAATGCTCGTCAAGTCGTTGCAAGTCATGCGCCTCTTGGCCATCTTGCCACGTCTCCTGTCTAACGCATCTCCGGAGCCTGATTAAAGTCGAACGGCTGGAGCATTTCCTCAGTCGTCTGCAGCTGCGCACTCAAAAATTCATCCGTAATCAGCGCCTCGATATCCTCATCACCCCCCTCACCACCACCACCACCACCACTGCCAAACGCGGGCATAAAGTCGCCCATGGCCGCCACGTCGAAATGCATCCCCGTCATCAAGTCGTTGCACGCGAATGGCACGTCAGGCGGCAGCACCGTCTGGCTCTGCTGCGCCCGCACCAGCGTGTCGCGAATCTCGCGTACCGGCGGCCACGTGTTCTGAATCTCGCTCATGGCATCCAGCAATAGCGAGACGGACCGTTCAACCTCGGGGTCTGTCCAGGAAGCTTTGATCAGGTACCGTCGCATCAGCACGATGCCCGTCGCCGTCGCCAGCGTCTGCACGAAATCCAAAGGCAGCGAGCGGTATCGGTAGAAGCGCGAGAAGCTGCGCATCAAGCGCTGGATCGCCTGCAGCGACTCGTAGCAGATTTCGACGTCTTCGCTCTCGGCGATGCCGGGCTTGTCAAACATGTTGGACGGTGGTCTGTGGAGGATGATCATGACTGTGTGGAAAACCATGCTGAGAATCTTTGGTTAGCCTTTGCGCTCCATCTCCTTGAAGTAAAGCACTCACTGTAAATGCAGTACAGACGGCGGCACCTTGCCGACAGTCCACTGGTTCCAGTGCACTGTGCCCGGCAAGCTGGACAGCCACTTTGTGAGCGAGACGTGAATCTGGCGCGACTTTGCCGCCACGACGGCCGGATCCGAGTCGCCGCGCCGATTCTCAAATAGGTCCGTGATCATGACGTGGATAATCTTGGACAGCTCCGCGCGGTAGATGAACGACCCGACCAGCGCGACCCCATCCTCAAACTCGGTCGCCGACACCTTTTCGCAGAGATACGTCTCGAGCAAGCCCTGCCAGTCGGGCGGGTACTGCAGGCGAATCGTGTTGCGCACGTCCGACTCGTTGGGGTACAGCGCGGGCGGCCGGCCAAAGTACAGGCTCAGCTGCTTGTCCGCCACGAAGACGGCCCAGTACACGCGCCGCAATATCTCACGGTCCCGGTGCACAATCACGCCGCCGCCGCCGCTGCCGCCGTCCGGCCCGCCCTCCCAGTTGCTTGGGTCCAGGTGCAGGCCCATTTCGTGCGCGAGCCGAAACGCCATGCCGCAAAACAGCCAGCCCTTTGACGCCCGGCCGACCGCAATCTCGCGGTAGCCCAGCAGCACCAGCGCCTGCAGCAGCGTCAGGTCCGGGCTGTCGAGCGAGCCGTAGAGGAGCGCCTGCGCCTGGCCGGCAAAGACGTCGGGCACGTTGAGCGTGTCGTCGTGCTGCAGCGCGCCGAGCGCGCAGAGGGCGTAGAGCAGCACGTCTGAGTAGTGCTGGCCGGAGCCCACGTCGTAGTCGCGCAGAAAGTACTCGCGGTAGACAACCATGCTGTACTGGTACTGCTCCTTGAAAAACGTCGCCATGAGCTTCTGCGACATTTCGTCGTGCGGCGCGTACTGGAACGCGCTGCTGCGAGGCGGCGGCGGCGTCGACTCATCAGGCTCTGAGGGGAGGCCAAAGGAGGGCATGGCGGCGGAGGGCAGGGCAGCGGGATCAAAGCCCACGTCCTGGAGCGTGCTGTCTGCGGCGGGTAACGGAAGCGGCGCCGAGGTGCCGCCCGCCGGCATCGACGACTCGCGGGAGAGATGCATCTGCAGGAAGCTGGTGCCGCCAAAAAACTGCGCGCCCTGGCTGGGGTGCAACCGCCGGAGCTGGCCCGATCGAAGGCGCGCGGCGACGACGCTAGGATCCGGCGGCGTCTCCGTCTTTTCCGGTCCCGAGGCGCCGCCGCCGCCGCCGTCTGGAGCGGCGGCAACGGACAAAGCCGGGAGCTGAGCCAGGATCTCGTCGCGCTCTGCGCCGTCGGCCTGGGCGAGCCGGCGGATGACTTGCTCAAGCGCGGCAATCTGGCCCTCGAGGGCAGTCACGTAGCTCTTTGACACTGGGCTGCAGTAGGGGAATAAGTCAGCTCTAGAAGAAGAAGGGGAGGGAGTATAAAGGTTTGTGGGCTACCGTTGCTTTTCCCCGGTGCCTTGTAGGATGCATTCCTTGCTGGCCTTGACACATCTGGAGCAGGGTCTTTTGCGATCACATTTGATCTTTTTTTGAAGAAAAAAAATTAACAGTTAGTCAACGATTTTCAATAATGACATAATTTGATGGGCCAACCTTTCGACGGCGACATCGCTCACAGCTATCTTCAAGTCAATAAAATGACAACCAAGAGATGGAAGAATCCCGGCAACTCACGAGGTGCGAATCGACTCTCCCATCGGAGTCTGCGTTTCTTCCATTGCGACTGGCTTGCCTACTCACACATACAATAGACAATCGGAAAAATGAAGCAGTGGCCCGCAGGCCAAACGCACACCTGTCAAAATCTTTGACTGTAGGCTGTAATGTGTTGAAGCTGAAGAATGGTACCTCGTGAGTGGTGCCCGGCTGGAGCAGCTGAACCGGGTCCGTCAGGCGCTGACGCCCTCGGTCTTCAGCGGCGGGGGCGGGGTTTCAGTGGGGATCTCGGTCAGTTACAGCGCTCCTTATTAGGCTGGTAGTTGAATGCTTGGAGGTGCGGGATCCGATAGTGTTTTGCGGTGCATAATTTTTTCATTCCATCTTTTCTTCCAACGATCATACTCAGTAGAGAAGTGCAGATGGGCCAATTGAGAGAGGCCTCTTTCTCCTCTCATCCTGGTAGCATCGTCACATACTCTACATGATCCTCAATATCACTTTCCATCTCCTGAGACTTGGCACATGGTAACCAATCTGCAAATACACGCGTGCTATGCCACATAAAAAATTCTTTAAAAGAAATCATCAAATATCAAATTTCTTCCAAACCATTAGCTCACGATATCCTCATCTCTCGCATCCAGCACCAGCATATGCCCCGGCGCATGCGCCATCACCACCCCCTTCAGTCCAGCTCTCATCACAGCCTCTTGCGGCGTCACGCCACATCCCCAAAACACCGGCACCTCTCCATCCTCCTCCTCCTCCTCCTCCTCTTCGCGTCCTCTCATCTTCCCCCACGGCCTCCCATTCTCCGTCAACGGCGCATCGCCCCATTCCGGCCCATCCACGTCCCGAATCCCCAGCTCCTCCAGCGCCGCCCACCCCCACGCCAGCGGCTCGCCGTGCGTCTTGCCAAACCGCCTCGTCACCGCCCTGACCCTGTCCACGTCCCTCTTCCGATACGGCCGCATCGACACCACGTACGTGGCCCCCGTAAACACCCCCGCCGGGCAGAGCGCCCTCGTCGTCCGGTACATGGGCACGTTGCGCCCCGTCGCGACGTGCCGCGCCGGCAGGCCCGCCGCCGCCAGCGCCGTCTCGAAGCTGTACGAGCACCCAATCAGGAACGCAATGTGGCTAGCCGTCCACTCCTCGAGAATGTCCCGGCAGTGAGACTTGACCAGCACCCCGTCGTGGTAGACCATGTATGCCGGAATGTCGGTCCGCAGGTCGCAGCGGCCTGTCGTGGTCAGGTTTGGCGAGCAGCCCGTGATGCTGTCGAAACGGCCCACGGTGGACGACTCGGCAATCAGGGGACACGGCACCGGGTTGCGCGCACAGAGTCTCCTGAAATCGTCAGCGTACTCGACTGGAAGGACCAGCATGTTGGCTTGTAAGAATCCGGGGGCAAGACCCGACGTCGGGCCCGTATGGTTTCCGTTCCGCGCGGCGAGGCGAACGTCAAGGCCAGTCGCTACAGCATAGTCTCGACCAGCCATACTGATGAAAGGCTCGGCAAAAATAAAAGGAGGTTTGATTAACTCAAGGTATAGAACAAAACATGGTTGTTTTATCCCAGTTTACCCCAGCTTCCCTGACTAGTCAAGTGGCTGTCTCGCAAAGCCCAGCTCTTCGGACTTGGGCCTCCGTCGGTGAATCCCGCTAATGCCGTCCACTTCTGGGGCCTCTTCTAAATCCACCGCGAAAATAAGAACAGGTACAATCATTGTTAGAAGGTTGATGATATTGCTAGTTTGAGTCTGTATTATCACAATTAAACTGCAATCTCTAGCGCGCAAAGCTGCGACTCCCGCAAGCAGTTCCATGATTTATACAATCGGGCCGCTTTCCACTCATCTCATTCCGGGCCGGGAAAGTGGCAGCCATACCTGGCATCTTGAGCTTCCAGATGCTCTCCCTTCTACGTTGTTGCGCTCTTGGGAGTCCGAATCAGTGTACGCCTGACGTATGACCGAACCACGCGCTTGGCATCCGTTGCCCATCGCTTCACTCGATTGCCCATCCGCTCCGACTTGGCCGACACACTTCTGGCAGGATTCTTATTCATAATCGGGTCGAACTGACTGGTCGAGACTCCAGTGAAGTCTTTCTTTACCATCTTCATCCGAGGCTCGCTACTGATGCAAGTATGACTAGGTGCGGGTTTGGTAAGCGTGGTGGGTGTTGCCTGGTTCGCAGATCGTAATCGTAGAAACGAGAATTTTGGCTTGATGCGGCGCACTACTGCCTCACCAGAGTCTGACTGCACTCTTTGCATCTCTTCGATCGATTCGCGAAGAGATCGGGTTCGTGGCAACATGACGTTTGCACTTTCGACTGGGGTGGGCGGATAAGAAAGATTGAACTGATCAGATGGTTGGCACGATCCGCCTGCACTGTCCCGTTGGGCGACAGTTGCGGCCAAAATCTCATGTCCTTCACTTATTCTCGCCACGTCGTTGCATCTTTCTGCTCTCTTATCAGTATCGATGCGTGGTGGCGGCGCCACGTCGGCCAGTGCATTACACTGCTTTAGTCGATTATTGCGAATCACTGTTCCAGTCTGACCAATTCGGCCTTGGCCTAGCTGGTTTCGCGATATTTTCAACTTTAGCTTTGGAGGAGGCTTGAAAGCGCTCGTTGATCTACCATCATCAGCGGAGCGTCGTTCTCGTCGGACGCCATTCCATGCCGCTGCATGCTCAGTCTCTCCACATGAGGGTGGCGTACGAACACGCAGCTTCAATTTTCCGGGGCTACCCGAGCGCGATCTGTGACTCCGAAGAGACAATGAGCGAACCTGAGAGATCGCGGAGTCATTCTTATTCTGCTTTGGCTCGGAGCTTTGAATCGCCTGAGCGGGGTGAGTGCTCGGCGTCTCTGCCGGAAGAGGCGGTAGTGCCTTCATGAATCTCTGGTGCAACTCATTGCGGCCTGTCTTCTCACGATGGGGGGACAGAGGTTCAGGTGCGTGGACCAGCATATCCTCTCCCGACGATAATGGTTGCTCGGTCAGGGATTCTCTTGCACTGAGCGCCGGGGTGCTAGTCCTTGCGGCGGCTATATTACGCTGATGACGCTTCGAACACGGGTTCTCCGCAGTTTCCATCTCATCCAGTGTCTCCATCGTCGATAGTTTGCTGCTTCGTCTACTGCGTCGTTCATCAGCATCGTCCTCGTCACTGAGCCTCGAAAAGGGAGATTTTGCCAATCTTTCAAATGAAGAAAGCAAAGAGGTAAAATCTGCAAATGCGGGATCCAGCGCCATGATATTTTTGTTCAGACTCAACTGAGATGCTCGCCTCGCTTTGTTACTCATTTCCATATTTGGGGCTGCTGTCTTTAAGCCGTACTGCCTTTCTGTAGCAGGTAGTCGTCTGGATATATTAGTATCATTCATCGCCGCTTGGTTTTCTCCTTTTCTGGTGCCAAACGCCTCTGTATAAGCATTTGGGTGTTCCGAGGCTGCCATAAGCTTGTCCGCCGCGGCATTGGAGATTGCATCCGCAATAGCCCGTTCAATCTCCTCAATAGAATCATCATGGCTACCGTGGAGGTATGAGCCAAACGATCCCTCAATACTGCTGTCTGTCTGGCTATAACCTCTTTGGCAAGTAGCGTGTGCGGGTCCCGAAGCCGAACTGATATCTATGGTACCATGCATTTTCAATTCCATATCTTGTTGTAGGATGACCGGCTTGGAGCCCCTGCCGGCTCTGTGGGGAACGGGGGAGAGTGGCATATCCGGATGGCGGGTGGCCTCGGGACCCGAGTCATTGAAATCTTCGGTATAATCATAGTACAGGGTGCCGCTAGGCCGCAAAGCTGGATAAGTGCTGCTAGATGTCATTGGCCGCTGGTACATCTCAACAATTGAAGTCAAGCTCGCGGATCTACTGCTCTGATCAGTCGAACCCATGTAATACCGATCAGAGGGTCTTGATGCCCAAGACACGGTGGAACTCGGCGTTCTAGCGCGGCCCGATACTGTCATGTAGTGGTTCGGACCGGGTGAAGATCTAGACGGCAGAGAGCTGGATGATTTGTTCATTTCGGCACGGTGAGACATTGGCGGGGCTCGTCTTTGGCCGTTAGCAAGCGAGATTTTGTAGAGGTTGTGTGCTACCCTCTGTTCTTGTGTTAGCAGTCATCATAATTTTCGCCATTAGGAACGAGCTTTACTTGAGGGCCACGCTCGCCGTCCATCATTCTGCTGTACTCCCTGCCTCGAGAATCGGCCATCGTGGGTGAGTTGATACGTGTGCCGGGACGCCTCAGCCGCGTAGGATAAGGCCCAGGCGCTCTAGATTTCTGCCAAGAAGGATTTCGAAGATGCGTACTGTTTGACTGCATGTGGCGTTGGCTGACGGGGTACCTTGAGTGAGAGGCTTTCGAGGAAGCATCGTCGTCGTGTCGAGCCATGGCGGAGCTATATGTCGTCGCATTTCGAGACGCATATAATGATATAATCTCGGATGTTGTGT
This sequence comes from Beauveria caledonica, assembly GCA_030777785.1. Classification (NCBI taxonomy): domain Eukaryota; kingdom Fungi; phylum Ascomycota; class Sordariomycetes; order Hypocreales; family Cordycipitaceae; genus Beauveria; species Beauveria caledonica. The sequence continues at coordinate 25,006 of JAPFSE010000012.1, read as the reverse complement.
CCCTGTAGGATCGTACCCTTCGTTCATGGACTAACTGGCCCTCGTCAAAGCTGCGCGTCGTTGGGTCTCTGGAAAAAGTAGGTTCGTAGAGACCGCGTCTTGGGCGTAGAGGTGCATGAAATGTGGCGGAGAAACCTCTATCGGCGGTGGCATGATGACCGAAATTCTCTGGTCCATGTGACATATTTTGGCGTGCTTGAGAGGCCGATTGTCGAGCTGCTGCCGCATTATCGTCTACTGTGCGGAGTGGCCATCTTGCCGACTCTTGTTCCAGGCCGGAGGGTCTAAAAGACCTCGAGCTAGAGCTTCGAGGTGCCGCGTTGCTGGCAGGGAAGCCGGCAGCTTTGTGAGTTTGAGACACATCCATTGCAGAGTTGGGAAGCTGGATTGTTCAGCTTGGTGGTGTGCTTCGCACACCGGAGATAAAAGTGTAGGTCAACGCTGATAAATATAAGAATAAGTCGAAACGAGGAATTCGGAAGCAGAGTCGGCAGCCCGGCCAGAGTGAGGATAGTGTTGTCAGAAGGCAATCGTTTTCAGCAAGAGCAAGGTTTCAAGTATATCGGAGCAAGATGTGCATTGCGTTGTCTGCCAGGGCATGGAGCGACAGAACAGTCACGGTTCCAATGCACGAGAAAGAATTGACCTAGAGGATTGAGGGATGGCAGCAAGTTGCTGCCTGCCTGCCCGCCCGCCCATGCACTTGGCGACATGGCTTTTTTGCTGGCAAGAGCGTGAGGGACGAGGTAAAGAGAGGCGGGCTTTTTCACAACAGACTACGAAGGTGCGGGTGCGAGGGACGATAAGAGGCGAGTATAGGCGAGAAGAAGCAAGAATTGTGTATTGTTGTATCTTTTGACTTTTGGGCAGGCATCAATGCAGGGCCGATGACGGCAACGCTGGCAGCGTGATGATGATGGCGCTGTCGTGCTGGTGGGTGGCGGCATATAAAGGTATGTGGTGAAGTTGGCGTTTGTCAAGGAAACGCACACTCATCAATATAACGAAGCGACAAGTCATATGCACGGGCGGCAGTCGGCTGCAAGGTGTCAGTTTTCAGATGCAGCCAAGTTGTTGCAGCGAGGTGACAGTCCATGCTCGGGCCGCCGTTGGCCCTGGACGCTGGCTGGCTGGCATATTGAGTAACTAGCCGTGTCCAAACCGGCGACAAAATCTCAACGCTTCATCGCTACAAATACCAATCAGTGCACGAGGAACCCACTGCGGTCCTGTTTGCTGGTTTCGCGTTCCCATGTCAGCGGCTTGGCTTTTCCCGTTGATCTTTTCGCTTCCTTCTTTTCCCCCTATTATAGTATTCTCGGTCGGCTTGCGACCCAGACCGCTCACGTGCGAATGGGGCCAAGTCTGTGGCCGAAATGAAGGTGGGGCTGGGTACCTAGCACTGCTATGTAATAGCACTCAATGCGCTGTACAGATAACAGTCGTGGCTGTCACACTCGTGCGAGACACAAGCTGCATTTGCAGACTCATTGCTGGCCCAGCTGTATCACCATAATTTTGTAATTTCATCTCGCTTCGTATCTTCTTCTCCTCCTTTGCAAAGCTTGATGCTCTCTACTCAGTAGATCATCTGCGCCCTGGTGATGGTTCGAACTCTGTGACCCTCTTATTATATCTGTGCAGCCAGTGCGATCGGCAGGCGCCCTTTGGGGATTCTGGAGACTACCTAACCAGGTCCACACTAACCTAGCGACTTGCGAAGAATCAACCGTTTCGTGTGTGTGTAATTTCCAGTGGCCCACTGCCGGTGGTGCTGTCTTTTCCAGACTTTCAAGTCGACAAACAGAGTCAGGAGTCTGGAACTCGCCCTTTGACACATGTGGCTAATTAAAGCCGTGTACCCACCACATTGTCACGGCATTGACCAATTGTTTCCATGCCAATAGGGCTAGGCTAGTCTATCTAATAGTTCCTTTTGCCAACTAGCAGCCCCACGACAAGAAGACGGGTGCCATTGCCAAGGCGTAGCATCTGACGAGACCCTTGATCCCCACACCTGCACCAAGACCGCTGCTCTTTGCTTTGCTGCGTGACCGGGCACTTTGTTTAAAAAGCTTGCAACTCTCAATGTGTCACCGTCTCGTTGTCCTGTCGTACGCCGTCATACTCAACCTCTTCATATCAAGTGTCGCTCGATATATGTCGTCGCCCTCCGCCCCCTCGCCAGACGGCTCATCCAATATCGCAGTCGACCTTTCACATATCCACAAAACCACACCCGCAACCTAAAGAAAAAGCTTACACCATGTCTGCAAAGCCGACACTTCACATCTCCATGCCGCCTAGGCGCCTCTCAGACTACCCCGGCCCGCGCAGCCCCCGATTCCGCGAGGACTTTGACGCGCCCTTTTCCGAGGCCATCATGAACGCCTCCCACTACACCGTCGCCTCGCCGGGCTCCTTTTCATCCTCCTCCCAGGGCCGCTCCAGCCTCGACGACTCGATCCGCCGCTGTTCGCCCGGCAGCTCCGTGCGCACGCCCTCGTTCCCCGCGCAGTCGCCCACGGAGCCCTGGCGCGAGTTTCCCTGGGGCCACAAGACGACAGCGACGACGACGATGCGCAAACCCAGCGTCAACCACCGCGTGAGGGGCTGGGCCAGGAGATCTCTCATCTTCAAGAGCCGCCCAACATCGCCCGACGAGGCGGCTGAGGGGTGCTTGTCAAAGGTGGATCACTCCGCCGAAGCTGCCGCCACAGAAGCACGCAAATGAAAAAAAAAAGGACAGGAGAAAAGCTTTGAAATGCCGCAGGAGATGATGTTCTACTGAAAGAGTAATGGGTTGAAGTTTCATGGATGATCTACTTTATTTTCATGACTGGGCGGGTACACACATGAGTGGCAATGAATTATTCATACAAAAGGCGCTTCAGGCTTGGCGTTTTCTTTTATTTTCTGTATATAAAAACGGTTATTGAGCTACGCTCAGGAGTTGGCATCTCACTTGTAGAGTTCCTTGGTTAACGATAGCGGCAATCAAAAGACACCGCCTCCAATAATAAAGAGCCGCTGCTCTTCCTTCTTGGCCCACTGGACAATCTGGTTGGCGCCCTGTCCCATGGCCGCCCGCGACATGTTGGGCCCTCCCACGCAGTAAAGCTCAAACACCGGCGTAACCCACGCGAGCGACGTGGAATCCTCGCTCGTGTTGTGCAAGATTCTGAGGTGCGTATGTTTGGCGTGCACGGTAGCGTGCATCTCGTGGTACAGACTCATTAGCCGACGGCGATCGGAGATGGCGTCAAACGGCGGCTCCAGTGCGGCCATGCAGAATTGGACGTTGGCCTTGGACTTGTAAATAAAGTGGCTCATCGGGTTTCCTGGCATAATCTGGGCAATCTGCGGCCGCCCAGCCCGTACGGCGTTCCGGATAAAGGCCAGGCTGCCGGTTTTTGCCAGTTGCTGGGACACGTCATCGCGCATCTTTTGAAGACCGAAGAAGCTCTCCTTGTCCGTGCTAATCAGCACCATGGCGATTTGTTGACTTGCAGAGCTTGGTTGTTCTTGGTCGTTTGCTGCGTCATTTGGTGCGTTCCGGTCGTCATCAAAGAAGCTGACATACATGTATAGATAGCCTTCGTTGTTGAAGGCAGGAAGACACAGGGGTATCCAATTTTCACCTCCTCCACCTTTGATGCCATCAGACTCGAATAGCATATTAAATATGAGCTGCAAGTCGCTAGGATGCAGTGAGTGTCGTCGTGGACGAATGACGCTGACAAGTTTTCCACCTGCAATGATAAGTCCGTATAGAAGCTTGTCCGAGCGGAGCTTCAAAAACGTGTTGTTAATCGAGTGTCGCTGCGACTTGTGGAGCTTGAGGCATTCCAGTGAACCCAGCAGCGTTGTTGGCGAGCCTCTTGTAAACGTATCAGCGAGTGAAGAGAGTAGTGACTCGGTGCCTTCGAGTGGCTTCCTCAGATCCGACGACGGCCTGTGGACAAAAATCTTTTGCAAAGTCGGTAGGGTGAGCGTAGAAAGAATTTGCATGTAAAGCGCGTCGAGTTGAGCGCGCAGCTGCGAATCGCTCTCGCCAAGCTTGCTGACGGCCACAAAGTAGAGGGGGCCTCGGGTCAGCACCACGAATCTTGCGTCGCCGGCCGTAAATCCTAGCAGTGGACTCTTGGCGCCCTCATAGAATGATATAATAGTTTGCATCACTCCTATCGAGGAGTTGATGAGCATCAAGTCCCCATGGCGACTCCAAATGGGTTTTCCGGCGGACGAGAGAATCATGTAGTGCTTGAGCTTTGCTTTCCACATGGTGACCCGCGACGCATCGTCTATGTCGTCTGTTGCCTCGGCCGGTACCGGCTCAAACTCTCGTTCAAAATTTGCCAGCATATCATCTTGTCTGTAGCGGCTTGATTCAAACGGCTGGACGGTGGGTGCCTGCGAGCGCAGCATGTTCCACGCCACACTGCGCTTGCCAAGGTCGCCGACAAACAGACTCGCAATATCACCGGTCGGTCGCATTGTCGGCGCAAAACTCATGACGCTTGCTCCATCATCTCCCTCCCCTCCCGAATGGCTTGTCTTGTATCCAGGAGAAGCATAGCCGCTGGGTACTGGCGTCGATACCGACCTCGCCCCTGGTGTTTGGAATGTGCCTCGTGATCCATCGGGGAAGGACAGCGTTTGTATGTCGACAGCCGTCACTGCCGTAGTCGCTCGGCTAGTGTGAGGTTTCGAATCAGTCGGGTCGTTTGACGATAGTTTCGATGACTCGTTGGGGCCATCGGCCGACGCATTGTCATCGGTTACCATTGCGTAGCTGTGATGTCTCGACCGACGTCATCGTATGTTGTGATAGTAGAGCTGGCCAGAGGCCGGCGTTGCCCTCGTGTCTTGTTCAGGGACTTGGTCTCCGTATCATCTCGACTCGAGTGCTGAAGTATTCGGGGCAGCGGGCGGCACGCGCGGATATATTTATTGATAACAGCACACAATGTGGGAGGTTCCAGGTGCTGTGGGGCGTCACAGGTTTCGAGACAAGTGACGACGTCGCCAGCCTGGCTGACGAAACCACAGGTGCTGGAGACCTGGTTGCTTACAAGCCGAGCAAAGTCGAGGCGAAGAAGAGAGGGTAAAAGTCGATCCATTCTATTTTCCGAATCTCTTCTCTTCGTTACTTTTCCGACATTCCTAAGCACCTCAGAAATGGCCGCGGCGTATCTTGCCCACCTGCAGCGTTTCCCTTGTCCGTTTGCGCTAGGTAGAAGTCAACAAATGCAGCGGCAGCAAATTCAAACCTAATTACTTTGCCTTACCATCCACAAAAGTTCGACATTATGGCCTCTTTCTTCTCAGCCTGTGACATTCCCCAAATTTCGGAATGTGCGCAATGTAGTCTCTCAAATGTCATCATTGGGAAAACCTTTGTCCAGGCTTCCTCCACAACCTGTCCAGAGCTGAGCTAGCCGCCCTGAGCGCCAATATAGATTGTCTCGAGTCCGACACAGTCTGATGTCTGAATAGTCGATGAATGGGGTGTCAGGTAACTAGCTTCTAGTGCGGCGTAGCTACGAATCATTAACAAAGACAAGAAGAATAGGAAAATTGAGTGAAAGAAGGATACAAATACCCTGGAAACCCAAGTGACAGAGATACCTGTCAGTTTTGATGTGTTTCTGTATACAGGAAATCGCTTTTAAGCCATCAGAGGTCCCTCAAGCTACCTACGAACGCCTTCGCCCAGGGAAAAACGTCAAGATCCCTTCCCTCACGTTCTTTGCCGCCTCTTCCGCCAACTGGGTGCTGTACTGCCACCTCGACCCGCCGTCCCTAACCTTATCCAGCGCCGCCTCCCTATCCAGTTCGCTGTTGCGTTGCATGCGCAGGTTCGGCACGGTGCGCGCCAGCGTCGAGTGCGCGTAATGGCCTCGGTGATGATGGCCTTGCGCGGCTCATCGGTGACGGGCACGTCGCTAATGTGCATGGCCGTTAGGCGAATACCATGATTGGCTCGTTCCTGCGCGGTCGCGGACGCGCGGCCAGGCCTGAGAAAAGGCCAAGAGGTCTTCAAAGTCGACGTTTTCCAACGTCTCGAGTAGAATCTCGTCTGAGAGGCTGCTGATGGAGGCTCCCAGTACAACTCGCTTCTGTGTCGCGTTTCCAGAGGACTCGAGCGGCATGAGAGGGCGGTTGTGGCCGTTGTTATTGTTGTTCTCTTCATTTTGCTCTGCACTTCTGCTACTGCCGCCGCTAGATTCAGCAATGTTGTCTTCGCAACTGAAGCCGCAGTGGCGGGCCCGTATAAGTGACGCTCGTCCTGGCCGCTCAGCACACGCCACAAACCAGTTCATGATCCATGTACCAATTCTTCCTATACTCTGATAGACTGATCCGGCCCCGGCCGTGGCCCTGCTCCACGCCTTCGCTATGGAAGAAGCTCAGCATCTGGATGCAGATACCCTTGAGCGTGTACGCCGGCGTGTACCCCTCGGCCGTGTTAAGGATAGACGCGCAGATGAAGTTGCCAAAGACGTTGGGATGCCGGACCTTGCTCTGTATCGTGATCCGTGGCGGCTTCAGCGGGTAGTCGGGCCCAAAGAGGACGGTGAGGTGCAGTGCTCTCCGTTGAGGGATCCAAGGCAACTCATGAGCCCATTTGAACAAATTCAATTAATCAATATTGCCTGGTTAGGGGCTGCAGCTTCGAATATGGGCGCTATACCGCGTTTAGCTGGCCGAAGCGCCGTTCGCCCTGCAGACTCTTCTTACATTCGCGCATGTTTGTGGGAAAAGGAGCAACAGGAGGGGCAGGCTTGTTCCTTCGATCAAAGTTGTGAACTCAGCCACCACAAAAACGACTCACCGGTCTCCTTTTGGCTCACCGGCTCGTGTCGGCGAGTCGAAACTAGGTGCTATCCATGCAGACGCCCTGAATGTTAGATGTCACAGGACGTCGGCCTGCCGACGATCAAGGTAGGTAGTAAGTAGCGGAAGCTGGACTACGATGACGATGGCATAAGATGCTTCCGCTGAAGCGTACATTGATGTGCATTTTACAACAACATTCCCTTCGGCAGTACCTTCACTTCTCCACCGCTTGATCTCCCAATTAGGCAACTTTCGGTAAGCTACCGACGACACTTCCGTGTGGCCTATCCTCATGGTTCAGCACTGCAATCAAGCCATATTGAATGCCAGCAGTGCAGCTAATTTTACTATTTAATGATATCTAGCGTCATCGTCTCGCGCTGGTAGCCGTCTTTGGGCCGTCTCGAACCAAGAGTCTCACTTTGCCGTCGCCAATCTCCACGCCCTGGCTCAGAATATCTACCGATTTGTCCTCTTGTCTAGCCAGTGATTTATCCCAGCTTCTTGCATCTATGCCCAGTATACCTCCCATGTTGTTTCGGTCTCCTGGAACGGAAAATTCACGATAGGCATATTTCCATTCGTTGAGAAAATTCCTAATAGACTTGCCAACCTTGTCTTTTCCGTTCTTGCTGTGATTTCCGGTGCCTGTGATGGCATAGACTGGACGAGATTCTTTGACATTACCCATCAGTATCTTTTCTAGATACTCTACTGCTTCGTCAGGATGCAGGCCGTGAAGGTCAACATATATCTCGGCCATGTCGGAAATGGGCTTGTTGCGCTCTGCGTAGAGCTCGCGAGCAGCTTCGCGATGTGCTTGTCGCATCAAGTCATTTTCGCTCTGACCACGCAAACTGAGAGCCTTGGCTGCTCGTGCATCGTTCCGATTCCACGCTTGTGCCGCACTGCAACATAGATCAGCACCAATATTATACCATCTTATCCACCTTACCAACCTCTGAAGAAATTTGTTCCGTAGTCCACCGTGCTTAATGGCTTCCTGGCGAGCCTTCAAGTATGCCTTGTTGGCGCGATCGCCAGTCTCCAACCACGGAATATGCTTCGGGCTAGGAATCGCGAGAGCCGCGGCACTATTTTCTCCATTCTTGAACAATGGCGCAGCTCCGTTGAGCTTTCGGGATTCTAGGCTGGGCGAGTTGCCGGGGACCGGCGAAGGTGCCGTCCGGACAATGTCGGCAAGCGAGCTGTGAGCTATGTTTTCTTTGTGGGCATGGCCATGGCCGCCTCTTTTGCCGTGATGCTTCTTTCCCTGCTTCAGCGAAGCTGAGCCGAGAGTCGGGAATGCTTCATTGTCGTCCAAGGCGGGAGCGATCATTGGCAGCTCTTTCGCATGCTGGCGACTACTAGGACGAGATCGCGAACGAGGACTGTCTGTGCCATGGTAAGGCCGGAAACCAGGTGGGGGCGTCGCGGTTCCGCTATGGTATCCGTCCGAGGCTCCCGAGCTGAGAGAAGGGAAGGAGTTCAGATCCTGCAGCTGCAAGGCAGAGTGTCCCCTAGAGGGAGGTGTACTAGCGCCATCCAAGGTCAGTCTGCTCGCCAGCTTGGCAGGATCGTGAGAAAAGATGCATGTCTCGCCAGCTAAGCAACTCCCCATGACCCAGTATCTACAGCCGTGTTAGTTCTTGACTCAAGGAAGCTTGCTTGCTGCTGGGTTTAACTTACTTGCACAAGTGATTGCTGAGATCGTGGCTGAAGCGACAGTCGGCCCTGAGACACTGGCCAGTCGACATGTAGAACTTGCAAATGACACCAGCCTTTTGCGCTGAAGTGGGCGTAGCCGGACGGCTATCTGAGGCTATAGATTTTCCAATCAGGACATTCCTGGAGTCGTCAGTAGTGAAATTGCCCTCGGCCGCCTGGCCCTCCATGATAGAGGCAATAGTGGCGCTTAGATCATAGCCGTGGGAAGCAAGGGCATTTTCAATCTCATCATCGGTTTGAGAGTGGCCCAGGATCGATCGAAGCATATCGTAGGGCGACATGTCAAGCTGCTGTGCAGATGCAGATGAGGCAAATTCCGGGGCAGCAGCATTCAGACCACTCGAAGTTCCGACAGACGAAACGCTTGCAGCATCGTCATTGACAAGCCATTCCACGTTTTCGGTCTGATAATCGCCGAGTATCTCAGGAGCAGGAGTAGCGTCGCTAGCGAATTCGTAGGCATTCAGGTTTGGACTATGGGGTATCGCAGGTGTCGCGAATGCCAAGCGTGGCGAGGCTCGAGGGGACGAAAAGGGCGATGCCGTGGATGATATTGATCGGTACGTGGAGGGTACGAAGCCGGGAGGCGCAAGAGGGCTTACGCCGAGACGCGGAGAACCCGAGACAGGTGTGGCCGAATTACGCCATGATGCAGGAGAAGGGCGTCGGAGGATAGACTGGCGGATAGGAGGCGGTGAAGCTGAGACGGTGGTACCCTCTCGAAATCGCCAAAGGGCGTCGAGGACCACATTGTCGAGTGAGGAGCCGGTTAGGCTGGTCTTCTTCTTCAGCAGCTCCTCGAGCTTGTCAGTCTTATCCTCATCCTCGAGCGTGGTATCCTGCAAAATCGGCAAGCATAGCTCGTAGTGCTCGTCGGAAACCATGGCGATGGTGCGCGGTAGGGGCGACTTGATTCAAGCTGCGCCAACGGGAATATCTCCAACGCGACCAGCTTCAAAGTATAGCGTGTCTCGAGCGTGTGTGAGAAGCACAAGTCGCTTGAGAAAAAAACAGAGAGTTGAAGCTATGAGGAAGACTAACGAGGTAAACGAGGCTATGATTGCGCCTGTTAGCCTAAGTGGGCGCAGTTTGAAGTTACAGGTGCAGGCGCGATTGCGCGGCAAAGGCTGAGAGGTTCGCGAACGTACTAGGAAGCCACGCGGAAATGCGGGGATGGGCGTCAACAGCAGCAGAGGAATGAAAGAGAAGCAGAAGGCTGAATTTTTTCAAGAGGCGCTGGCAAGAATGTGGCGAATAGGGGCCGGGACGATGCACAATGATTAAGGGAAATTTCAGAGAAGTCGAGAGCGGCGAGCAGGCATTGCGTCGCAACCTGTTCTCCCCTCACGAAGGTCACGCCGGGGGGTGAAGCAGCAGAAATGCATCAAGATCGGCTGGAGTGGGAGCTTGAGACGTCTTGGTGCGGCCACTGCTGAAAATGAGGAGCTGCAGAGCTGACCCAGTAAGTCGGAAGCGCGGGCGCAACAGCGGAATGGTTTGGTTGAAGCGAGATGTCAGGGCAGCGGAGGATGGAATCTGGCGATGGGGAGCTGTCGGGGCCAAGCAAGCAAAGACGCATGTACAGTGGGTCCAAATCACCACCAAACCCCCCATACATTGCTACTCGGAATTATTACCTAGAGGCACAGTATTAATAGTAGGGGCCATGGACGAGCTATCACTGGTCTAGTTTTTTTCTTCAACATTTCGATAGGTTGCCAGCCCAGAGATTTGCTGCTAAGATACTGGGTTGGCGGCACGCAAGCCACACACAGCACGCCAAAGGCATTCATGGCGGCAGTTCCAGGGGTGTTTTGGGCCTATCACTTTGTCTTTGCACAAGTACCTATGCCGTTGTAGGATTGTTTTGACGAACAATGAGGAACATGTCAAATTGTACCTACTGCACGCTGTTGCAACCTTGTCCGCACTTATTTACAGTGGCGCACCAACTGGCCTGCTTCGCGCCGCCACAGCAATTGCATCACCTATTTTCCTTTGAGCGGCTCTTCGTACATTTTCTACGTTCATACCATGCTATGTTCATAGCCATGGACTCGGTGAGTGTACAACGAGATATGTCCCTGATAATACAAGCCGCAGCATCTAGGAACCTCGCCCACGTCCCCGCCGAATTCGAAATTTAACCTCCTCCGCCACCGCCGCGCCGCCAGACTGCAAGGATACGTCACGTCGCCTTCGAATCGAGATACTTGATTCGGCTCGTTCCCCGGAAATGCCAGCGCTTTGGACAACATCCTCGAGCTCAGCGTCTTTGGCAAAAAGTTCTGCGTTAGAGCGATTTCGCTCCTTAGATTCACCGCCAGCCGCCATTATCTGCTGGGGATATGAAGAATCTCTCGCGTTAATGAGGTCCTGGATGCACCCGGCCAGCTGCCGCGCTTCCCGGTGTAAGGTTAGCAGCCACTCGGCAATGCTCAATGGGCTAGTCACCTCGCTGCTGTCGATACGTAGACATCAGTGACTTTAGCGTTTGGCGGAAACATAATCCAGTACTTTGCGCCTTGGATGACAGCGTTCCACGCGCTTGTGCCGCTGGGTCTTTGTGAAAGGTAAAGCCGCACAAACTTCCCGTCGAAAAGATACAGTAGACTCTTATCTCGGTTACTAGACAGGTAGCCGTTGTAACACGAGAAGGACTAGTCGACAGCTCTGGCATGGAATCCAACATTGACATGCGATTTCAAACCTTTTCTTCATTGTCCATTTCGAGCACACTGGCCAGACTTGAATGCACCCTGTCAGGACAAGGAAAAACCTCTATCCACTTGCTAGCAAAGTTCGTACGACATGGTGCTGAGATGCCGTATTCGATTACGTGTAGGAAATGTTCTAGTATAATGCTCAAGTTGAACATTGCTGCATGAAAATGGTCTATGAAGGACGTCGGAAAAGACTTGACTGCAGCACTTTTGGCCTATTGTTGGTCGATGATGCCGCGCAAGGTGTGCGGCCAAGTTCTGTTCGATTGTAAGCTTGCCATGGTCGGAACCGGTTATCTAAGGTACGTCATGATAGACATTCATGCGGTGCATCTCAATAAACTCGAGCTAGCTCTTTTATATCTAGGAATTAATTCGTTCAACCTGTGTCGGGTGGCGAGCAGTTCCATGGACGGTATCAACACCAAGAGGTAGTCAAACTGACCTTAACAATACAGCTATTCAACGCTCATCAGAATGCGAAACGCATGCAAAAATGTACATGACGCACTCAAAAGCTTGCAGGCTAGCTAGTTCGAGCTGCTCCAGCAGTAGTATCATCATCTCGTCGGGTGGCCCACCGTGTGTGCCTGCACACAGGCGAGCGTCGTTGCCTTCGAGCAACTAACAGTTGCCGAGTGGTTTGACTCTGATCAACTGTGCGGAAATAGAACCTGGCAATACTGAGTCACTAATTCTGGTTTCACTTGTGATATTGTGCGCCAAAGGAGGCTCTGGTGGCATGGCGGACGGCTTTGCACAAGCCCGTTCAGGTATGGTTGTAGGTTAAATAACCTGTGACTCGGAGTGGCACAGAATTTGCCTCTGTTGTTGCTAACCAGGCTGAGAGCAAGGCATAAATGGTCAGCCACAGCTGCAATGACTGCATGAGGCGAACAAGGCGAGTCACCGAGATGACTGTTGCGTTGTGTGCAGAAAGTTTTTTGGTGGGCAGTTATCGTTATCGCCACCAGTATCTACTTATGTAGGGAGGTATCAGTACTCGGCATTGGGAGCACAGTCCACTGCCGTGCAGGTACCTAGCACGGCTGTACACCCACCCGAGTCACAGTGCCTGCAGCACCGAGAGCCAGTTCGTCTGGGTTCCTGGGGTCGAATCGAGCCTTTCATGGTAATAGTGGGCAGAACATGAAAGGGAAAGAAAATCGTTTTCCCCATCACTTGGCTTGCAGCATGGCTATTCGTCTACGAAAGGATGCGGTACCTCCCTCTTTGCTGGCTCAACGCGCTAACAAGAGGGTACCCTAACCTCGTGTCCCCACTCCTCCCACACGCGCCACATTGATTGGTCACGCACTGGTGGCAGAGAAAAAAAAATTCCAAGTCCTCTAAACCGCCCCTCAGTCGGACAGCTTTTTTTTCTCTTCTCTCAACCCTCTACAAACAACCGACCACCAGGTATAATACGCTTTTTTCCTAGGTTCTCTCAGACTCTCGTAGATTTCGAGAGCATTAGAATCTAGTCGATCACTTTCTCGCTCTTCCTTTACCGACTTCGCCGGCCGCAGTCTTCCTTCGTGAGAAGCCTGCGATTTTTTTCCAACCGCAACCACCCCGCGAACTTTTACACTCTAGGTCGAGCTGCGCTTGATCTAGAATTTTCCTACCCCAACCACAATCATGGCTACCGATAAGGGACTCGAGGATGTTCCCGAGGGTGAGTGAATTCCTGATAAATTTTGTTGATGTCGCGAACCAGTCGCATCGCTCGCAAATTGTCGCGGGGCGGGAAAATCGTTTGAGGCAGGGGGCCGCGCTGAGCGCTGCGCAGAAGGCCCACTGCATAATTTTCCCCTCTATGGATTTGTGTGCGCCGCGATAGCACTGGTGCTGCATAGCACAACCAACGCCATGCCTTGTCGCCAAAAGCAAAATGCACAACATTGCTAACACACTGTTTCCTCCCCAGGACACATCGAGTCCAACTACGATGAGACTGTTGACTCCTTCGATGACATGAACCTCAAGTCTGAGCTTCTCCGTGGTAGTAAGTCTGCCCTCTCCCGACTTGTGCGATACTGCGCATTCATCGCTAGCAGTGTCCTAACCAGCCGCCTTCTCTTCAGTCTATGCCTACGGTTTTGAGCGTCCCTCTGCTATCCAGCAGCGCGCTATCATGCCCGTCATCAAGGGCCACGATGTCATTGCCCAGGCCCAGTCTGGTACTGGCAAGACGGCTACCTTCTCCATCTCCACCCTTCAGAAGATCGACCCTGCCGTCAAGCAGTGCCAGGCCCTCATCCTTGCTCCCACTCGTGAGCTGGCCCAGCAGATCCAGAAGGTCGTTGTCGCCATCGGTGACTTCATGAACATTGAGTGCCACGCCTGCATTGGTGGTACCTCTGTCCGTGATGACATGAAGGCCCTCCAGGACGGTCCCCAGGTCGTCGTCGGTACCCCCGGCCGTGTTCACGACATGATCCAGCGTCGCTTCCTCAAGACCGACTCCATGAAGATGTTCGTTCTCGATGAGGCCGATGAGATGCTTTCTGTATGTTGAGACTATACTCATCGCTCTTGGAACACTGTTGCTAACTTTTCTTTAGCGCGGTTTCACCGACCAGATCTACGACATTTTCCAGCTTCTTCCTCAGTCTACCCAGGTTGTCCTGCTCTCCGCCACCATGCCCCAGGACGTCCTCGAGGTCACCACCCGCTTCATGCGCGACCCCGTCCGTATTCTGGTCAAGAAGGACGAACTCACCCTGGAGGGTATCAAGCAGTTCTACATTGCTGTTGAGAAGGAGGAGTGGAAGCTCGACACCCTCTCTGACCTGTACGAGACTGTCACCATTACCCAGGCCGTCATCTTCTGCAACACGCGCAGAAAGGTCGACTGGCTCACCGACAAGCTCACTGCCCGTGACTTCACCGTCTCGGCGATGCATGGTGACATGGACCAGGCTCAGCGTGACCTGATCATGAAGGAGTTCCGCTCTGGCTCTTCCCGTGTCCTGATTGCCACCGACCTTCTGGCCCGTGGTATCGATGTCCAGCAGGTTTCCCTGGTCATCAACTACGATCTTCCCGCCAACCGCGAGAACTACATCCACCGCATCGGCCGTGGTGGTCGTTTCGGTCGTAAGGGTGTCTCCATCAACTTCGTCACCGCTGAGGACGTCCGTATGATGCGTGAGATTGAGCAGTTCTACAGCACTCAGATCGAGGAGATGCCCATGAACGTCGCTGACCTCATCTAAACACCTCCGTCGCGCTTCCAGCCCCCTTTCTGCAGAACCCCCCCTTTGACTGATAGACACAATGGGCGCAGAGTAGGGGGCCTACAACAAACCCGCCTTGTTTTTCTCCTCCTCTGGGGCCGCATTACTTTTTTTTGTCCTATTTCTCCCTTTTTTCCCTTCTCAACTTGAAATCTCCCGCGGCCCCATTTTACGAAACCACAACGTCTTTATCTTATGAACGCGCGGCGATTTTAGTACTTGTCCTACCAATCAAAATTACCACCCCTTTTTGCATGCGGAGGACAGAATGAAATAGAAGGGAAGAATGAGCACTGGCAATGGAAGATATTGGGCTTCGTTGGGGACGACAATGAAGTTTGAAAAGCAAGGTCTCTGGCAGCTTCCTTGTTGGCACCTTGATCAGCTGAGAGGTGTGGGAGGACTACCAAAAAGTTAATTGCAATGGCTGATTTCCTTTGTACTTGAAAATACTCTCTTAAAACAGTTCTCGTCCTCTTGCTCTGTGACTGTCTCGGTGTAATCAAGGCAAAAGTTGTAAATGTGCAGTCTCCTTTGACTTGACCAGGCGATATGGCAGCGCAGTTGACAGACGTTGAGAGTATGTATTCACAATGATGTGTATTAAATGTACATGAGAGTACAGTGTTATGTAAGACGAGTAAGGAGAGACTAGAAATAGAAAGGAGACGTCATCTGGCACCCAAGCTCTGTCGACAGCCAAGTCGTTGCGTATCCATCAAAGTCATCTGCTACCCAGGGTCGAGAAACAATTTACAAAAGAGAAGAGAGAAAGAAAGCATGCAAAATTGCCCTGCTTGCAACAAGTAAACGCCATACATGGTATAAAAGGCCCCCAACACGAAAGTCTGACTGTTCCTGCAGTTTTTGTCTGGTTCCCAAAAGCTTCAAATTTTCTTCAATTTCCTGCAGTACCTTGCAGATGTCGCCTTTAGGCTAAGCGAAAGACAGGCTGGTCAGCGGGCGGGCTCTTGACAGCCTGGTCAGCATAGGCTCCCGGGATGGGAACAGCATCGTAGACGGGCTCGTGCGCCGCTTGAGGAGCATGCTGCTGCTGCTGTTGCTGCTGCTGGGGAACGACAAAGTCTGGCGCCGAGGGTGTGGCCGGCGACGTGGACGTTGGCGTAAAGGCGCCCTGGCCGAGCTTGGGTGTGGCCGAGGGTGCCTTGGTGGGCGGACGCTGCAGCTTGAAGCCGGGCGAGGGGCTGTTGAACTGGGAATCGGGGACGATGACGTTGTTGCCGCCGGGGGTGAAGGGGCTGGTCTCGGGGACGGGGCCCATGTTCTGGTAGGCGGCGGGCGGGCGGCGCGGGGACATGGCGTAGTTGCTGAAGGCGGGCGACCTGGGACCGGCAGCTCCGGCTCCGGCACCGGCAGGAGCAAATCCGGGGGTGTTGGGGGCGGACATGGAGCGCAGCTGGGCGAGGTAGAGGTCGGAGCGGGCGCGGTCGCGCATGTCCATGGACTTTGTGAGGCGGCGCTTGGTGTAGTAGCGGTAAAAGACGACCGAGTAGAGCGTGATGCAAATGACCTCGACGACAATCTCAATGATCATGCAGATGAGGCTCCAGTTCTGCAGGCGGCAGACGAGGGCGTAGTCGACCTTTTCGTGAAAGACTTGGGCGCGCTGGTTGTCGACGCAGGACCACCCCCACATGTCCTTGTTGCCCGAGTTGTTTTTCGAGTTTTGGAAGAGGGCGGCGGTGACGACCCAGAGGACGAGGCTGATGATGAACCAGCCAATGGCGAACATGGTGTAGTAGGTGCCGACGCGCTCGGCGCGGCGGTGGCCGCCGCGGCAGTAGGCGATGAAGACGAAGACGCAGGCGCTGAGGGAGACGCACGACATGCCGAGGACGAGCTTTTGCGGCCAGGACTTTGTGTTTTGCGCCCACGAGGGCATCTTGCTCTGGCTGGGCAGGTTCTTGGTGCTGTTGAAGATGGCGAATGAGGACGAGATCATGGCGAGGATGATGAGGGAGCAGGAAAAGTTGACGCCGCGGAGGGCAAACTTGGCCATGCGGACGCGGGTTTTGATTTTCTACAGGGAGAAACCAGACAATTAGCATAATTCTGATGTGAGAGAGAGAGAGAGCCTTTTGCTCTGGGGAGCGGCAAAGTGGTGCAGTGGTTCACTTACAAGATCGCGGGCCTGCTCGACTTCGGTCGACGCCTCGCGCTTCTCCAGCATGTCCTCCTCGCGAAAGGTCGGGCTGAGGGGGTTGTCGAGTTTGCGGGCGGGCGTGCCGGGCGCCTTCATGGCGCTCTTGAGGGGGGACTTGGGCGGCATAGACGAAGAGGCCTCGTCGTCGGCGCCGGCGCCGCCACCGCTGTTGATGTAGCCAAAGCCGACGGCCTGGATCTGGTCCTGATCCTTTTCCGGGTCGGCAAAGGGTGAACGGCCAGAAATGGTGCGGTCCTCGTCGATGGGCGAGTGCACCGTGGTGGCCTCGGCGAAGCGCGGCGTGCGCGGCGGCTTGAGGGAGGACGACTCCGAGTCTGTCGAGCCGTCCGTGAGAGACCGGGCCGGAGTGAGGTTGAGCGCAGAAGGCCGCCTCTTGTCGTCGGTGCCTGGAGAATGGGAGGGTTAGAAATGACAATGCAAGTAAAAAAAGAGCAGAGTTTATCATCATCGACTACTCACCAATCATTGTGAAGTTGTGTGGCTTTTTTTTTTGTGTCGGTGATTTTGCTTTTTGTTGGGTTGGTTGGAAGTGCTCCAGAGATTCCGTCTAAGTGGCAAGCAGCCAAAGAGGCAAGAAAATGGAGAAACCAGGCGTGGGACACAGTCCTTGATGCTCTGGTGTACTATAGCAATGAGATAGCAGAAGAAGGAAGAAATTGCCAAAAAAAATCGATTCAAGACAAAGAATGAAAAGATGCAGAATCGGGGAGGAGAGATATACGGATGAGACCAGCTAATCGAGGAGGAGAGAAGGCCGGGAGGAGGTGGGAGGGGGTGGGCGAGTGGGAGCAGAGGCAGTTTTGAGGTTTTTGGCGGCGGCAAAGCTTCTGGCCTGTGTGACGGGGCCTCTCACTGCAGCAATCGGCCGGTGGAGATTTTTCTTCCTCTCTCTGTCTTTTTTCTTCCTCGACTCGCAGAATAAAAAAACCCGTGGAATATTGGGGGTGGTGCAGCGCAAGCTGATAGGACTGCATTTAGGCGCCCAGGTCGGGGGATGGAGGGAGGGGAGGGAGGGGGGCTCTTTGTAGCCACCAACCTGGGGTCTGACCTGTAAGAGGCAGCGATTTTTTGGGGGGCGGCGGCTACACGATGCAGTACCAGACTGCCGTGCTGTCTTTTTTATTTATTTACTTATTTCTTTTTCTTGCCTCTCGTCTGCTTTATAATTCTCGTTATTTATTTTATTTTGCAAGGCGTTAAGATGGTCAAGTGCAGCTCTCATTCATGTCTGAGCTCTGACGGCTTACACGAGAGGCTGGTTGTATCCTCAGCCTTGTCGTGCGCGGGAACCAGTAGGAGCAGACTATGGGGAATGGCTGGATTATGTGACAAGATGGTGCATGGTGCATGAAGAAGAGGGGAAAAAAGAAGAAGAAGAAAAACGCCTCGCTGAATAACGGAAGTACAGTAAGAGCGAGGCATGGTGGCATCGGTGGTAGGCTGGTACACTAGCTAGCACCCACCACCAACCCGCTCGCTGCCCGTTGCCGTTATAACCAGGCTTCTACAGAAAGGAGGAGGGGCGTGAAGTTGTTGTGGTTGGGCCAAGGTCTGACGTGACAATTCGATAAAAAACAAAACGGGCCCATGGGATAGCAAAAGCCGGGCGCGTAGAGAGTAATAATGTGACTCTGGTGGCTGGAGCTAAGGGTGAATAGCTGCAGGCTGGCCGATACCTAGGTAGGTATGGCTGGGAAAGAAGAGACAAGGAGACATGGGTTGTGAATTGGACCTTTGCCAACTTGCAAGGTTGCCTGTACCAGTATAGTTCGGTGTGAGTGGCTCTCCTTACAAGCGAGCGGAGGGAATTGATACTGCTAAAGCTTGTCAGTCGCCCCAACTTGCCTTGTTTGAAAAGCTGCACATTCGTCAAAGTCACCAACCATTCATCATCATTGGTCCAAGCCCCGCGGGCCGCTGTCTGGTCTATTGACCGCTGGCACCCAGCCAATCGCAGCGCAGAGTCCGGGGGGGGAGGGGGAGGGCAGGAAAGGGCCGGCCACCCACACCGCAGCGGCCGGCCGGCGGAGCCCAGGGGGGATCGTGGGCGGCTACAGCGGCCCTGCCATTCGTCCTCTACGGAGTACCGAGGGTGGTCCCCCCGTCCCCCCTGCCTGTGATGAGAATTGTGCTGATCGCTGCCCATTTCTTGCTGCACGAGAAGGAAGGAAGCAACGCACGGCTTTCCTTTTCGTGTTTCGGGCGCTACTTGTTCCGTGGCATTGGCCGCGTCAAGAAATCACGCCGTTTGCAAGTGCGGTCAAGTCATGGATGATATAGCGATTCCATTCACGCCAAACACTTCTTGGCCGATTGAAAGCATTGTTTATTGTACCAACATGTAAACGGCCCGAGTGTACCACGTAAATGCAACTACACTTTTTCCTCCCCGTTCAAATCTTCATGGCAGCCGTTTCAACACGCACGCCATCTACGATACATATGATGCTGCCGCAAGCCGCAAACGCACCCTAGTCACGGCTCGCACAGACAAAAACGTACGGCAGCAAACACACAAGATTGCCGAACAGTATAGCATTTCTCACAAGCAAACTCCTCTAAGTATAGTCCTTTGTTCTTTCTTTTTTTTCTCTTCAATACAGCCCAACCTTTTATCTTGTCCCACAGCCAACATCTCAGATAACCAAGATTTCCTCCGTGCGGCCCGTCTCACACACCCCACACCAGCCAAGGTCATAAACCAGACCGGTGTGTCTCGCCCATCAACACACACCCCTGTGCCAAAGCTTCCAACCTCTTCTTTATTCTTCACACTTCTTCTCTTTCTGTACCGACAGCAAGATACTTACCTCTTCTTGTTCTTACGCTTGCTCGACTTGCCGCCCTGCTGCGCGCCGCTCGTCTTGGCCTTGCTCAGCGACTCGGTGCTCTTGCTAATCACCTCAAAGTCCTCGCCCGCAGAGTCGGTGCTGGTCGGCGTAATTTGCGCTTCGTCCGACTCGTCGTCTGCAGTCTCGTCCGACTCCAGCTCGGCATCCGGCTTGCTGCCAAAAAGGCGGCCCACGGAAGCCTTGAACAGGAAGAGAGGGACCTGGACGACGGCCGTGTCCTTGTACGTAGGCGCAGCAAGCTCCTCGGGCTATACAAATTGGTTAGTACATATTTTCCGCCCGTCGTTGAATACGTGCACATGTTTTACTCACGTCAAGAAGATACTCGTGGACATTGCCCTCCTCATCCTGCTCCTCGAGGAACACATGACCCATCGAGTCGACGACGAGCACCTTGCCATTCTCAGCAACGACTCGCTTCTTGACGCCCGTGGGCGCCACAGAAGCATCGCGCGACGAAGGCTTCGAGGCAGTGCGCTTAGCAGACTTCTTCTTGGACGGGCGGCCGTCCTCCTTGCGCGTCTCCTTCTCCATCATGCGGCGCTCCTTGCGGTTGCGCGGCAGCGGCATCGCCGCGTCCTCCTCCCCAGCGGGCGCGTCGGCAGGGGCCGGTGCCGTAGCGGGCTCCGTGTTGAGACCGGGAATGTTGCCGCCCCAGGCCGTGTTGCGCGCAAACTTGACGTAGCGGCCCACAAACTCCTGTTGCCGCTTCCAGTTCATGTAGAGGATCAGATAGTGCACCGCGCCGCCGGCAAACATGAGCACGCCGACAATGGCGGTGCCCAGGCCGGGCCGGTAGCGGTTGTAGTAGTAGTCAGTGCCCTTCCACAGAGGGAACCCGTTGGCCAGAAAGTGGTCGTAGCGGTCGCGCGACGAGCCCTTGAGGATGCCCACAATCAACGACAGGCGCGCCTGGCGGTCTGACGCCTTCTTCACGGCCGTATTGATCTCCGACGATGAGGGCATCTTGGCCGACTTGCCGCCGTCTTTGGCCTTGCGCGCCCGCAGCTGCTGCCGCACCTTGTCAGGATGGAGCTCGCGCGTCTTCTTGCGGTACGCCTGCGTAATGATGTCCTGCGAGGCATGCTTCGGGATGCTCAAAATGTCGTAGAACGTGGCCTCGGGGTCGGCCTCGTGCGCCGAGATTTCGTCGCGGATGCGAAAGATTTCGCGGTCTTGTTAAATCATTTCATCAGTAAGATTGGACTCTCCAAGTCACCATGACTTTTCAGCAAGTTCTCAAAACAGGATTCTGGAAAAGCACACGTGGCCGCTTCTTGTCGAGGGGGAGGATGCTCGGCTCACCTTCCTTGCTCCATGCCGCCGTCAATGGCGTCAGGAGGGCCAGAATGCCTACCGACACGGCCGAAAACTTCATGATTGCCCAGTTGGCGGATCGCGCCAGGCAAATAGATGGTTGTTGGAATTTCCGTCGTCGCTCGACCTTTGGAAAGGGAGAAAACGAAACCTGTCCAGTCGATTAATTTTATCTAGTGGCGCCTTGCTAGCCCGGCGTTCAGGCAAATCGGCCAGCTTGCGCTTTTGTTACCCCTTGTTGCAGGAACCAATAAAGTGGGGATACGAGTCGTTGATGGGGTCATGGAAAAGCCTAATAACTTCAGAAGCTACACTGTCTGATTCAACCTGCTTCGACGAGAAAATCAACTCTGGCGTGTGATAACTTTCTATTAAGAAAGCATCAATTGCAGCATGTCGCCATGAGTGCAACTGACCAGCCTGGCCTCGAGGCCCAGGACGATGAAGACGACTACATGAACATGACGTTCGACAACCCCCAGCCCGCCAAGGAAACGTCCATTCAGCGCACACAACGCCTCAAAAAGGAGTCGCGCGCCCGCGGCATCATCAAATCCAAGGCGCAGATTGCCCAGGAAGAGGCGGACGCGCGCGAAAAGGC
This sequence comes from Beauveria caledonica, assembly GCA_030777785.1. Lineage (NCBI taxonomy): Eukaryota > Fungi > Ascomycota > Sordariomycetes > Hypocreales > Cordycipitaceae > Beauveria > Beauveria caledonica. The sequence goes on along the minus strand of JAPFSE010000012.1, from coordinate 3,515 downwards.
GCTGGCCACGTCGATGCTGGATGACCCCCGCTCCAAGAAGAGCAAAGGCCTCTCCATGATGGCCAAGATGGGCTTCACCGGCGGCGGCCTCGGCAAGAAGACGGCCGACGGCCTGCCCCAGGGCCGCACGGAGCCCATCCACCTCAGCCTCAAGGACGACCGAGGCGGCGTCGGCATGGACGCCGAGAAGAAGCGCCGCTTCCGCGAGGCCGCCGAGGAGCAAGGAATCGCGCCCGATGCCAAGGCGCCCAGGCTGGACCCGGACGAGTACCGCGAGCGCGTCCGCAAGGAGCGCGAGGACGCGAAGCTGGAGACGCAATTCTTTGCGGCGCAGCGCATGGCCGAGCGCATGGCCGAGGAAGAGGCTGGCGCAAAAGACGACGGCAGCGACAATTCCACCGAGGAGGATGACAAAAGAGGCAACAAGACACACGTGTCGGCGAAACCGCTCAAGTCGGTGCCGATTCTCTACCGGGGACTCGTGCGCCACCGCGAGGAAAAGGAGCGCGATCGCCGGATGCGCCACGACCTGGAGCAGTCGCTCTCTCGCCTGCCCACGTATGAAGAGGAGGATGATGACTCTGATTACAAGACGGCGCTTGGAAAGGCCGGTACGGTCTACACAGTGGCCGAGGATCTGGACGAACCAGACGCGGAGCTGGACCAGTTCAATGCACTGGATGTGCGTGAGCGGCTGGAACGCCTGCTGAAGCACCTGCGGGAGCAGCATAGATATTGTTTCTGGTGCAAAATGGCGTATCCAGATGCGGAAATGGATGGGTGCCCGGGTCTCACAGAGGAGGATCATGATTAGCATACTAAAAAAAAATAAAACTCAATGCTTGAAAGCACGAGGAATGTATTGCAATATGTCATCTATGTGTTTACTCCGTCCACTCGCCATGTTTGTGTATATCGTCATCAAATAAACTTGCCGATGGCTAATAGATTGCCTACCGTTTTCGCCAATACCATGATAAGAGAACTTTTTTACATTCCAGCCGCCGCGTGTCCAAGTCCGCACCGTGGATGAGTATAGTTGTAATCGTAGCCCGACAGGATGCCGGCAAAGTGGCTCAGCGCGCCCAAAACTACAAAGCAATGAAAGATTTGATGGGAGCACCCCCAAATGTCGAATCTTCCCGGCAGCCAGCATTCGGGAAATCGTGACTGTTGTCGATTTAGTAGCCGGGCCAAGGCTGGCACCAAGACTGGCACCAAGAGAGACTTACAACAAGAAAAGCAACACCGGTGAGCATGAAAACGGCCTCGAGATAATAGTAGTTGAGGCCAGACTGCTTTTGCAACTGGTCATATGGAAAGAGAAGTACGGCATGAAAGATGGGGATAAAAGCGGAAAAGCTCAGAGCAAGAAGTGGTAGCAGTCGCGATGTGAGCCAGTCTTTGGATTCGTTTCTGCCGTACAAGGAAAGGTAGGAATTGAAAGCACCCATGACGAGGATCTTTATCGTTCAAAGTGTCAGATACTTTTAGTAAATCCTTAATTTGTATTGTTATTTCAGGACTGCACGTACTGCACCTAGATAGCCGCGCAGCAGCCAGGGCTCGCAGTAAAAGCCCATGTACAGGCCCGGCACAAACGAAGCCATGATGAGGAGGGAGATGCCGACATAGTCGAGACGGATCCAGAGGTCGGCCAGCTCGCGCGAGTGGCAGAGCAGGGTGTGGTACGCGGCGGACAGGCCGAAGCAGGCGGCGCAGGCGAGGAGGTGGGCGTGCAGGACGGCGCGGTCGGCGAGGGCGGCGGCGGGATAGCGGGCGGCGAGGTGGCGGGCGAGGGCGGCGTTGCCGAGGGTGGCGAGGACGATGCCGGGGACGAGGTGCGTGTAGATGTTGCCGCTCTGGTTGTGCAGGTAGGTCCAGCTGCGGAAGCAGGGCGCGGCGGCGGCGAAGACGGGCCGGTAGCCGGTCCGGATGTGCGGGTTCTCGCCGTACCATGCCGGCACGCTTTCAATCGTCAACAGCAGCATCGTGCGGGCGGTGGCGGTGCGAATGGAGGACGTCGAGGTGCGTGCTGCGCGGCCGGCCGGGGAAAGATGCTGCGAGGCGAGCGAGGACGACGGCGGCGGCGAGGGCTTGGCGGGCGGGTGGTGCTCGGCGTCGGCCGCGGGGTGGGCGTCTCGGCGGTTGGTTGTTCTACCGCGATACATGATGCAGAGGAGATGAGTCACGACAGATTAGGGATGTTAGGGACAATGGCAATGGAGGGGTCGGGAAAGTTGATGGCATGAGCCGGCAGAGGCAGTCGACGGTCGGCTTTGTACGTCCAATACGCAGAGGTCGATGGCTGACAACCAACAACGAGGCATGCGAGCAGCATGGCAGACCAAGGTCATGCTTTGGAAGTAGCCCAGATGCAGAAAGTTTGGTGCGCATTTTATCGCAGAGCGGACTGCTATGGTGCTAGGGCGAATGAAAGACGGGAATGGTAACTAGGAAGTGTGCGTGAGGTCATTTGAGGCGCGTGATTGGCTGATAGCTGTGGTGGTCATGGTCGTGACTCCTACCCGAGATGGATTGATCGATGAGAGCATGTGTGAGGGCATTTCCGGCGGACAAAACAACGGGAGATGGGTTTCTTAATGCGCCAGATTTCAAGTACAGAGTGAATTTGGGCTTGATTCCATGGAAGGTGGCGAGACTAAGAATGTGTGTGTGTCGTGGATGTGCATCATAGGCGCGTCGAAGCAAGACAGCATCAGCACCAACAGGCAAGACACAAGCAAAGCCACTTTGTATTAATTAGGACGAGGATTCCATCAACTCTTTCTTTTCTTTTCTTGTCCTATTTTCTTTTTTGATACCTCATTCATCGAATGTAGTTGACAGAGACAGTCGACATGTTTCCATCCCACCAGCATTATGCACCAGAAACCGCCAAGACGCAAGAGCAGGCAAAGACGACTCAAGGCTGCAAGCCACAAGATGTGGAGAAGCAAGGAACAAGAGTCAATCTGTCAGTCAATCTGTCGACGACTTGACGACTCGACGGTATGCGACAGAGGAACGGTGAAGCAAAGGACAAATTGTGCGTTTAGTTTTTTTTGGAGCGATTTGGAATAATTTGTCGAGGAGAGCCAGCACAATGTCGCTTTGCATAGAGTTGGTGCGGGCAGGATACAAGTGGGATTTGACAAGCTGGGCTGACCGTCACTTATGATGTGGCTGTTTATTAGTTGTTGAGTGGAGCCTTGATCATGAGGAAGCAAAACGGCAGATGGATGATTTGGAATATATTGCTTTTCATGGATTGCCGAGATTTTTGTTTGGTGCGCGAGACTTGTCTGTTGCCATTGCTTTTATGTTGGCGGGAGCTGCGGATGAATAGACGATAATAATGCAATAAAAATCAATAAATACGAATAGTTGCTTGATAGGTAACGTTAGCTTATCCTGTTGAATCGCGCCGTGCAATGAGTGGACGCATTACCCGCGGGGGGGGGGGGGGGGGGTGGGGGGTGGGGGGGGGGGGGTGGGGGGGTGGTGGGGGGGGG